>PVKE010005137.1:0-60561 GCA_004027555.1 Craseonycteris thonglongyai
ACACAAGGCAAAAAACGTCAACTTAACTCAAAGAGGAAAAACAATTTTCCAGCAGATCTTAGTAGGTTTCACTCTTCCTCTCCCACGAGTGACCACGATCTGTTTGTAATCTCCACATCCACTCCATTCTGAAAATGGTTCCCATTATGCTGTCCTGTCCTCACTGCTTCTGGTTTAAATGCAAGTCAAAGACCCCCAAACACATGTCTGGAATTGGCTGGGCCTGATGACAAATGTCTATTTCAGAGGCAGGAAGCATCCAACTGAAATGACGGGCACCACATGAGATGGGAGAATCCACGGCATGATTGAGACCAGAGGGGCTGCGGATCAGTCGCTCACGTCCTTCGGGAAAGGACTGGGCAGCAGGAGGCCATGTGGCCTCTGTCCACTGGCTTTACACCATGATTGGTGTGATACTAATTTGAGACAATGCCCAATCACATCACAACAAATTAGCCACAGGGATGCAATTGCAATCAACTTGGGGCTATCCTGAATGTGGGCTGGGGGATTCCCCATCTCTGTGAGACACACGTTCCCACAGATGTTTCTAAAAGCCTCTTCCCAGAGGCCCAGTTAGAGAGAAATTAAATGCAACTTTGACTTAATTAACGTTTTAAATGATAATGAATACAGTGTAGATTCACGGGAGGCATTTACATTGTGTTGTAAAATTGATAAAAATTTAATAACTCTTTGTTAATAAGTTATGTCTCCCCAGACCCATAAAGCCTAAGGCGTTGCAGACTCCAGACTGGGTCTAATCCAGGCTCCCCGTGCAGGTGGAGGACGGAGCAGAGATGCACTTGACATTTGCTTCAAGCCTGCTCTAATTCAAACCTCTGCTTGTTCATCAGGACTTTATTTCATACAGTAAAGGTCAGGATTCAGGCTCAAGGCAGAGCCTTGACAAGAATACTCAAGTGAAAGGCAGGCTGACCCTGGCATGTGTCATCCAAGATAGTGGAGGGGGGTGGGGGTGGGGGGAGCTAACTGGTCACCTGTGTCTTCCACCATGGAGGTGAGATGGAGAATCTGTAGCCTGGTGGTAGGAGCTGTCAGGGTGAGAACTGTGACAACTGGCCACCATCCTGAATAAAAATGCAAACATGATCGCCCCACCACCCTGCATAAGGACCTCTGCTCAGCTTACTTGTGGCACTCCAATGTCTTTTCTAGTTTGTCCTTGAAGAGCCAAGTCACCTATTAAAGCATGTCCTTGAAAAGAGAGGTGTCTAGGTAACAGGGTACACACCGAGGACTCTCATATTCCTCATCCTCACTTTTGTACTTCTTGTCTCCCACTCTATTTCAAAGGATTTCTTTTGAGATGTTGGCTACTGTTATACCTACTATGCCTTTTCTCTTTCATCTCTACATGGAGCCTTTTTATAGCATATTTATCTTAAATAAATCAACAGTACTATTAAAAGGGGGGAGTACAACAAGGTCCCAAAATGCAAGTCAACTATATCATCAGATGCTAAACTGATACAAACAAACAAAACCCAGTTATTTATTATGAGTGAATAATAAATAATAAAACAGGTCTGTTCGGAGCTCTTTAGAGATGGGTAATTTAAGGGATGGTTTTCAAAGGAAACTGTGCCCTAGCATGACTGCTGCCTTACAATGCTGATGTAAGGAGCTGACCACTGCACAAGCAACAAAGGTTTATTTCCAGTCAACTCATTGCTAAACGTGGCTACCACAAAATCAAATGAGAGATATTGGCTCCTGCAGCTTTGCCTGCTACCAACAAAAGTGCACGAAAAGGCCCTCCCAGGTACATGATTAGGTTCCTAGAATGATTACCTGGTTGCCCAGGCCTATCTGCCTTCCTGTGTTCACTTCCTGCAACCAAATGCAAATAGCCAAATCAGGATGTATGGACCAGGACTAGCTAAAGAGCTGGAGCATGAAGCAAATGCTGCTTTACTGCTTGGTGGAGAGAGAGAGAAAGAGAGAGAGAGAGAGAGAGAGAGAGAAAAGAGCAGAGAGACTAATTGATTTTACCAGTAAGAATGAGAAAATGGAAAAACTGTAGACCCAGGGTGAATGGGCTTAATGGGCTTAAAAGAATACACAAAACACTAGAAGTAAAATGATTTAGGCTGACTTTCCTTTTTTTCTCTTTCACTGATGGTGGTGGTGGTGGGAAGACCGTCTTTGGTTCCAGGGCCTAGAAATATAATAAATTTTAGGGTTGGGGAGCTTAAGAAAGTTACCCAAAACTAGACATAAAAGGAATGAGATAATGATAGGCTGTTGATTTTTAAATGCAGCTTATTAAATTAAATCTCCCTTTAACAGGCATTGGAGACTGTCAACAGAGGGTGTGTCCCATTACAGACTTTTTCCTAGAGCTATTTCCACCCACTGCCCAAGTATCAGATTTTATATACTTCAAAATGCCATCAGTTCACTCCAGTGACTTCAGTTCCATTGACAATATTAAGGCTCTGCCTCTACAAACCAAAGGCTACTCAGAGTAAGCTGATTTTTGTTTATTATCTGACAAGACTCAAGATGACACTGAACTGATTTTGGTATGTCTTCCTTCAGCCTGATCACATTGGACTTCTCTCAACCTAACCACTGGAGTTAAATGCCTCCTTGTATTATACCCAAAATAAAAGTCATGTACAATTTAAAATTAGCTACAGTAGTTTGGGAAGGGGAGTGCGTAATTGTGCCGGTTTAAGCTATTAGCAAATTGAAAGGTTGGTGTGAGTGAACACATATGTACTCCAGCTAAAACTATTTCCAAGTTCAAGTCTAAAGATCTGTTTCTCTTCCAGCACAAGATTAATGTGTCCATGCCAGGGTTACCAATGGTCTGTGGCCAGTATTCTGTCAGGCAGGTCTCAGCAGGTCTGAATCAATAGAACCCTATGTTGTCATTGCATCATAATTCTAATTACCCCTTTCTGTCAGACGTAGCAATCAGATAGCAGGTAAGACTGAAAGAAGAGCAAATTTGTAACAGAGAAAAGGGGCCATCTTACAGAATTATATGGAGGAAAAATGGAACTGATTAGAACCTAAATCTATATTTATGTGTGCGTATGTTGCTAGACATATATTCTTACATTTGATAGTACCAGAACATAGCTACTTGTAAAAAGTCGGGAGGCCTGTACCCTCCTAGCATGTTTTAAGAGAGTTGGTACTTGTGCCCAGGGTCATCTGAAGTAGAAACAAAATTGGCATAATCAGACAATGATGTTATGAGTCCATCCTGGCCTGCCATACCGAACAATTCAGTCTTGTCCCAAATAGACTAGTCTTGTGATGAATTCTTACTGGTCACTCTTTGGCTTACTTTTCCGACACAGTTTTGTGAAGTCATTTGCATAAGGAGTCCTTCTGTCAGATCTCTTTGTCAGCAGCTGGGCCTTATTTCTCTCATCAGTTCCATAGGAGACAAAGGTTAGACTAGTCCTCGACTTAACACCAACCAACAGGCAGTAATGGGCCACACCTCCAAGGAGAGGGGAGCTGAGCAGCTGGGCCCTGACTCTAGAAGGCAGATTTCTAAAACCGTGTGAACGCTTTTAATATATTACCACTCCTCTGGGAACCGGCTACTTCTCTTCCCACTTCAGAAAACACATAATGGGACTTTTTGTTTCAATTGAATGTCCCTTGAAAACGGAAATCTTTCCCCTTATAAGAAAAAAAAAAAAATTAGTACAGAGGGAGACGAAAGGCAAGAAAGAAACGAATCAGGCAGTCTCCAATGCACTCTGGCCCAACTGGGAAACTACGACCAAAGCAAGCTCCCTAATAATATAATGACCTTTAATGAGTGTCTTGGGAAACAATACAGCCCCAGCATAAAAGACAAAGGGCAAAACCCATCACGGGTCTGCTGACACTAATTCAAAATGATTTTCAGAACAACTAAAGAATGTAAGAGAAGTAATCTGATCCGCCCATCTGACCTCACTTTGATTCAAGGGCCCTTCTCCTGCCATTTCTAATTGTCAGACCCTCTACATTTCACATCTGCTCATATTTAATGAAAAGCCCACTCTCACCACGGCTCTGAGTCAACCAACTCTGTCAAACGGCACCACCCAACCCTACCACCAGCGAGGGAAAGGGAAGAGGTTGCTGTTGGAGTCTTGCCAGCAGAAGTCCGCACTGAGACAGACAGTTTTTAATTGGAGAAGGGCTTATGAGGGCTCAGATTGGAATGGATTTTTCTAACTTAGTAGTAATGGTCAAAGGTGAGTGGTCTCACACAGGGATGGATGAAATCTGCTTTTGTTTGATGGGGTGACAACGGTAGAAAGACTGATGAAACAGAGTAGACAAACCCCCACTCCCCTGAGCTGTCAGTACCAGTTAAGTCTTCAACATACAGCCCCAAGCCCCACGTACTCGGTGGTGGGCTGATTTTGAAGGGGTAGGAAGGACAACACTCTCAAGTACCGGCTTTTCTGAGAGGACAGGACAATTCCACCCCAAGCGTTCCTTTCCTTGTCTCCAACAACGCCTGGATTCAATTGCAGAGCTGAGAAATCCCTCCAAGAATGGTTTCTCCTGGGTTAGATGGAAATTATGCATGCTGGGTATCACGAACTTCACACAAGGGACACAGATTTTGCTGTGACTGGTATAGGTGACCAGTGCCAAGACATGACCACAAACCCTAGTTTAGAGCCCGAGTGGCTCCTTCCTTTTCTCCACTAAATCTCTGGCCAAGGATTGAGAGCCTAGTGATTATGTGAGAACAGAAGTGGTGCCTTAGGCAGAAGGGGGATCCGGGGGCTGGTAGTTACGTTCCCCACCACCGATCAAAGCGATGTGGCCAAGTGGTGCCACCATAGCTCACCCCATTGCTCATCCCCCTAGCTCTTGTCTCTGAAGCTGATGTCTTGCTACATACACCTCGCAGACAAATAAACTCTTAGTGTGGTTGCGTCCTAGCCAAGCTGGGTAGTGCCACATGACAAGAGAACTCTTACAATGAGCACAAAGGCGGAAGAGTTCATCCTGTGGGGTCTATAAGAAAGATTGTAAAAGAAAGTTTCTTGCTAAAAAGTTCCTTTTGAGGTCAATGCAAAGACAAGATTTAGACAGTCTTAAGTCCCTCTCATGACTCCCTGCATGAGCTATCACTTTTACAAATAAATCTCGTCCCTTGGCCGGGTCTGAAGAGGCAGCGAGTCATGAATCCGAGAAGATGATTCTCTGGTTTTAGGTCTAACTTTTCCAGGTGACTCTAGGTCCGATAAGGTGACCAGATTTTAACATTGGTAAAGTGGGACACCATTGACTGGGGGGGAGGGGGTTCTCAACTAAAAATTGGGTCTATCTCCCGCTGTTCCCTAGCTTGTCATGCATTCTTTCCAAAAATTTGGACTTTTTTAAAATGCCGCGGGACGTGGGACAGATTGTTAAAAATCGGGACTGTCCCGCCAAAAGCGGGACATCTGGTCACCCTACTCTAGGACAGCTTGAGGCACAGGTCACACCTCAGCCCTGACCTGCAGGTATAAACACTGGCACCCAGCCTGGCCCACCACTCAGGTGCATACTTCCTAGATACCGTGCAGGGACCGCCTTCAATGCTGGCACAGGTAAGTGCAGCAAGTGTGTCATGGGAGTAAATGCTCCCACGTGAAGTGCCCTCTGTCATCCTTGATGCCATTTTGAATTAATCCCTCATGGTGAAAGTCTCATTCAACCAGCTCTGGGCACACGGGAGAGAGAACGGATGGTGACCTGGTCACCAATAAATGTGCTGGGCCCTTTCATGAGAAAGGGATGAAGCACAGAACTGTCTTCTATCTTCCACACTCCCCGAAACATGGAAATAATGTCACAGCCACACTCTAAGGCATTTAAGGCCTCCTGTGGGACCACAGCCTCTCCTGCCCTGAGACGAAGACCCATGTCCCTGGATCTCTGTGTCCATGCTGCAGCTTTCAGTAACATCTCCTACGAACTGTGTCAATAGCGTGCCCCCAAAGTCCATGCAGAAGATGGGGGAGTGTCTCAGGAAACTGGCACATCTCAGCTTTGCCAGCTATGAGCTGTAAGACCTTACAGATTCTCTAACACCTCTGAACTTGGGTGACAAAAAAGACTGACCTCAAAGGCCCATGCAACAGACTCAGGGAATTCATGGAGGCTCATGGCTCAGTTTTTGTTGTTCTTTGGAACCATGATTAGTACAAGGTACCTTCAACAGGGGTTGCTTGTTTGGAAAAGTAAAAGATATTAATGGAATGATCCTTTCAGTTAGGCATTTTTTGAGGGAGAGCTCTAGAACCCATGAGTTCATCTAGGTTGGCAGAATCAGAACACTCTTTTTCAGAACACAGGACACAAACTGGCACTGGAGGAAGAAGACAGAGATTAGGGAGGCACAGTAAAGAAATGTACATCTGCAACAACCCCCTGTTATATTTTGGAAACTAAACTCACTAAAAACCATTTAACTCTAGAGTTGACTTGTTCTCTCTATACCTTTTACCTTCCTCCATCCGACCAACTATCTAAACTTTTGCCAAATATTAAGATATAGATTTCCACAAATCTCTGTATTAATATAGTATTTGATTTACTGTCACATTAATTTCCATTTATATTTATTTAAGAGAGAGAGGGAGAATATCACCAGAATGTAATCTCACAGCACTGAGTGCTACTACAAGAAGCACAAGTTTAACAGAATGGGAAGAGAGGACTTCCCCAGCACATACACAGTGACACAGGCAACCAGGACAACATATCCCCACAGACTGGGTCACACTGGGAAGACCACATCAGCTCGACTGACTCACAGAACCACCCACAAGGCACAACACAAGACGGGTATGAGCACAAACAGCACTGACATGGAACTGCGTGAGTCAGGTTAGACTTACAGGCACGGATACTGGTGGAGCAATCATTAACAGAGACAGAAGAAAGTGGGAAGGCTCTCTCAAGGGTGTCCACGTTACCACGCACACGGCCTGACATGCATGAGCAGTCACGCTCAGAACGTCCGCAATCAAAACAACATGCCCGTCTCATTCTCTTGTAGATGGACATCTTGGCTATAACCATGAGGTTGGATGAGAGGAGAGGAAGAGCGGTAGTTAATGGCAAGGTCATACACAGCCAGGCGGCCTGAAGGGAGCTGAAGGGATTTAACACAGGTCTTAGTTCACAGTAACAGTCTTGACCCAGAAAACAAATACACAGTGACTGTTCATAACGGTTTGGTTGCACATCAAAAAATAAGCAGCGACAACAGAAATTGCCTGTAGAGTGTCCCAGGGCTGTTTGTGTATGATATTTCTCCCTGGGAAGAGCAGGGACTACGGGAAAGGGCATGGCTGGTTACAATAGGATTCTTGGCTGAGAAGAAGAGTACATTACAGACAGCAAAAATGTAACCGACATTTTCCCCTGGCACAATTAATACAGGAGGACAATATACACACATAGCCCATCAGTTAATTGCCTTCTTGGTACAATAAGTGGTTTTCGCAGGATGCAAAAATATCTAATATGTAGGCTATCTAATTTCCATCCACTTCTGGGCATTAGGCAGAGCCCGGGACAAGCTTTCATCAAATTAGATGTGAAACGATTACATGTTAATATCAAATCTGAGGATGTCTCTGCTGAACTTCCCCAGAGTGAGTTTACATGATGCCTACAGGAATTTAAATTTACTCTTGACAGAACAAATATCCAAATCTGTTCATATAAGAAATGCAGCTACTCAAGGCTAATGCTGCATATTTGGCCTTAAAGGTGGTTCAAATATAAAAAAAATCACCCAAAGTATATGAAATGTTTGTCTATTGGAATGCATTTAGCTACTCATGGGTGTATTTTCTGCTGAAAGCTGAGAGAATCTGAAAATTACACTCTGCCCACCAAAAATTCAGAAAGCAAGAGGGCTATTGGTTAGTCATAATTTTTTCTTATACAGAAAATACTGGTCAAAATAGATGAAAAATTGCAAAACATGAACTAAGAGAAGAGATCCCATGTAAAATATCATGTTGAAACTTGCATGTACATTGATAGCGTTTCTAAAGCGAGTGTCTACAAGACCTGGGGACCCAACTTGAGTGCTGAGCTGCCACAGTTGCTGGGCATTGCTGTAGTAGTTCTTCATGTCCTTCCCCTTTACCCGTCCAGCCAATTCATAGTTCAGTACAATGAGAAGCTTTTGTAGTCATTCTGATGCTACTAGCAAAACTGTTTGCTTATCGCTTAGCCTGAACAGGCTTGCTTCTCTCACAGGAGGGAGAAGAATTCATACTCATTTTAAGCATCACAGCCAAATAGTAACCTGAATTTAGGAGAGGTGTTATTCCCTGTGCCCACACCTTCCATTTTGAAAGTTCTATTCCCCACCTCACCCCTTTTCTTTTTCTTCATGGAGAATGGTGCACTCTTCCTTTAAAATATGGCTTGTAGTTCTGCCCTCTTTGAATGTTACAGTCACCAGGAAGAGGGGTTTAAATCTCTCAAATGGGTCAAGTCCTGTTCTAAGACCTTTATGACTCGCCATACAGTATATTTGTCAAGCAGGGGCAACGTTATGATTGTGAAAAACAGGCACTGGGGGAGATGAATGAGAGAGCTCTTCAGCAGCAACTCCATTCCTGTAAACTTGGCTCACGTTTTCAGTGACATGTTCTTTCAGCATCCTAGTTAGTCAGTCGTTCAGATCGTCATCATGCAGCCCCAGCCCTGTTCAACGTGTGGTACATCATTCCTGAGCTTAGCTTTCAGGGGGGAAATGAGTTCTCCTATAGCATTTGAATCATATCTGGTATGAATGCCCAGATAGTTCCAAAGACCAGTTATTGAAATCAAGAACGGAAGAAAGTCTTCCGCTGAAAACATGAAAATGAAGTTATGTTAAATGCATCCAGATCTGGTGTACGACCTGGAGACCACTGCTTGTTTCTTCTTTCCCTGTTCTTTGACTGGAAATATTGATTTGTTATTTATACAGAAGAGGGAAATGAAGATGATTTTTTGTTTCACTGTAGATAAATTGTTTTGAAAAAAATTTTAATCAAATGCTGTAGCAGAAGAGAAGCCCATCAAATTCTGAAATGCTATGCTTCTCATTAGCAACAGTCCCTGGTTTTCATTTTCATCCTGCCATTTTGGGTTCACATACAATAATAGAATCTGACACATTTATAGAGGAGGAATATATAGAGATACATGTATTTAAGGACAAGGGGTGGGAGGATGGGGGTGGAATAACTTTTGAAACAATTTTGTCAGAGGTAAGTCCATCATAATGGGTGATTTAACCTCCCGCTTGATAAGGGCACTGGAGGAAACACCACTTCAAGCCAGTGCCTCTCAGGGACTGTTTGCAACTGTTATTGTTGGCTGTTCTGGAGACCATGCATTGTTCTAAAATTTCATATTGTTAGCATGCAGGAACAGGCTGAAACTGGTAATCGAAGCAGCAAAAAACCATTTGCTATAAGAAGATTAAATGTTAATTATAAGCAGTCACATTCCAAAGCAGCATATGCATAAAAAAGGAAACATGCTATTACTCGTCATTCCTTCCCAGTCATCACTTTTACATTCACACCAAATACAAAATAGAAATCTCAGAAGACAAACAAGCACCACCACACACAAAAAATAATAATAAAAGCAAGAATGATCAACAAGAGGCTCAAAGACAAGACAGAAACAGTTAAAAGCGATTGAGCCCCACACGTTGACAAACCTTTGTAAATTACAAGGTCTAGCCCAAGGTGCCCCCAACAGGGAGGGTGGCTCTATTGTTCTACTTCTGAAGGAGTCCATTTTCATTGACCCCCTTGTTAGATATCTTCAGCTATGTACTTCCGGGTCCACTTTCTCAAAAATTAAGTCCCATTCCGACCTCCCATCTGGTAGGGTGATCCGTTTGTCAGGCTTGAAAGATGTATGTCCCAGAAGGAAGAGCCTTCCTCTGGGCCATTATCCGAGTCACGAACCAGCTCTTTTAACTAAAGAAGGATGAGGATTTGCCTCCCTGGTGGTAGCTGTTACAGAAAATGTGGACACTCTGTGTGTAAAATTATAGTCTCCAGTTGTAAAGTAAAAGTACATCAAAATTAAGTTGTGGACCTCCTAATTTGGAAAATACTATCCTCTCTCTCCCTCGACTCTCTTTCTGGCTTTCTTACCCTTTGGTTTTGTTTTAGTAAACCATGGATATTCGGAACTACTGGTATTTTATTTCCATTTCTCTGTGATTGTTTCCCTTCTAGAGCTGACGTAGGTTAGAAGGTTAATTTCAGATAACAGAGTGCCATTTAAAACTCCCTAAGGTTAGGATTCAAAGAGCAACTCTGGAAGTCTCAATATTTATTTAAAACAGAAGTAAATTTTATATCTACTCCATGGCCACATAAAGTGCCCTCTCTCCTTTGGTGTTGCTGATTTTCTTTATTATGGAGTCACCCTATGCTCTCTTCCTAAATCCCAATCCTTAGAAGAGTTTTCCCCAAGATGTCAATGGCAATACAAAGTAGATCTACGAGGACATCTAGTGGATATGTGTGGGAAAGCAGCTAGTTGCTTTATCTGAACTAGCTGGTTTCTTTCTCTAAAAAGGGAGCAGAAAGAGGACCCTGTGTTCCTCTAAGAACTAAAGTGTGTGCAGTGTCATTTCAATTCAATGGCTTCTCACAACCCACAGCATATTGGGGGGCAGCAGAGACAAAGGGGTGAGAGGTTCTAGAAGATAGTCTTAGAGTGGTCCGAAGTGGCATCTAGCAATCGCATTGCCTCTGCAGCCATGACCAGCAGCGACCACTCCAGCACCAGCGGTCGGGTCTCCGCAAAGCCCAGAGCTTCCTGACACAAAACAGTCTGCTAGGTGTGCATACTGTAGCTACCTGTCATTCCATCGTAGGGCCCTTGGAATTTTATGCTCAATTCATTGCCCCCATCGGCCAGCTTAACTCTGGGAAAGCTGAAATATAAGCCTCTGGGGACTTGGTTTTCTCTTTGGCCCATGTCATAAGGTTCTTATTCTTGGACTGGTGCCACAGATTCAAAGGGGTTATGTGGTTCCCAAGAATTAGACCCTGAGTCTCACCTTCCTCCCAAGAAGTCTGTCCTAACAGTTGCACAATTTGAGAAAAAGCTTTTAAGTGCTTTCCTTCACCGCAATGAAGTGAATATTCATCCAATATTTCCATTATGACTTCCTAGCGCTATTTATAGAGACAACATAAAAGTATTTCCCTAATGGACATATCAATGGTATCTGTTTACCCTTCAGTGTTTAAAATGGGAAGACTTCTCAGACATACTCTTGGACAACTCCTCCAATCTTTTCGAAGGTCATGATCGTGAGAAAGGAATCCTGTGAGAAGTGCTACTGTAGGTGTAGCTGAGTTACTGCTGTTTCCTTGTGTCAAACTGACTATCAGCCGTCAAACTCGGGTTCTCTGCTGGTTGGCCCTTCTGAGCCAAGCCTGGAATGGAAGAGGGCGTTGGATCCCATCCCGTTCTCAGCACCATCTGCCTCCTGTATCAGCAACCAAAGTGTCAGCCAATTTCCAATTGCAGGATCTTAATTTCAAGGAGGGTTGGAAGGGGCATGCGAAGCAGTGCTGGACTGAGAGGCTCAGGTGGACTTTTCCAACTGCTGGGGGGAAATATTTGAAGTTTTGAATGCAGCAATTCAAGGGAAGACTTGTATGGACGTAAAAAAAAACAACAAAAAAAATCCCCCAAAACAGTCTGCCATTCAATTCAGAGAAACTTGTTAGATCGTAACCTTATGTTTAAAATCAATCCAATGCAGGAAGGATTATTTTCAAGCCTGAACCCAGGAGCTGCTCTTCATATGCTCACAGCAACTAAATTACAGGTAAAGACATCCACAGAGGTGTAAGGTTGAGGCATTCGTTTGATGTGACACTGGGAATCAGAGAGCATTCTTTCAAGTCCTATAAATGAGAAATGATGTCTTCACTTAGCAAAATTCCTCCTCTTAGCTCATGGAGGGTGAACAATCTTCCAGGTGGTTTTCCCAGAAAGGAAAGAAGGGGAAGAAAAAGCTGGTTATGTCAGCCACACAGTTCATTCCGAGCTAGCTGGTCCTGCCTTCACAGCACATTGTGGCTGGAGATGGCAGAGGCATTTGGCACTACAGTTGTTTGTTGATTACATCATGGCTTTTCTCTGATTCTGAAGGATCATTAGATTCTGTAGGCAGCTCTGCTCATGCCCTCAAGCCATCCTTGAAGGTGTTCTGATAAAGGGAGCCAAAAAGGCAATTTTGGCAGAACTGGGCAAAGAATTGAAGAAGGTCATAGGTCACTGTTTTGCTTCGTTTTATTTGAGCTCTGAAGACTAAACACCAGGTGACCAACTAGCCTCTCCTGCTACAAAGGAGTATGGGAGGACCAAGTGCTGAACATCTTCTCCAAATCCCAGGGCCATTGGATGGAACTGATCTGCAGCTTGGGTTTTGAGTTCAGTGGTCTTGTGTACAGGAGGTAAGACCCCAGGTTCATTCCCCGTGCCACTGAAAGCAGTGTCGCTCTAAGCCACACACAGAAATGCTGCTCGAAGAGCCTTTCCTCCACTCTCACAGCTTAACTCAAGGGGTCCTACTCCTTGAGTAAGTCAGGGGCTCAGAGACCTGCATTTCCTTGTTCAGACTTTGTCATAGCTCAGTCATGAAACTGACCGTTCTCCTCAAGCCATTTTTCCCGCCTTGAACAAGTAAATGGATCTTACAAGATGCCTGGCTGACACCCATAGAGGAAGTGGGTATGTCCTAGTGGGTACTGATTGAAGGAGAAACTTTATTTTAAAGCAAGGGAACTTCATAGGCTGCAGGAAATAATTACCACTGTGGAAATACTTGTCTCCAGTAAGGCACTGTAGATACTTACAGTCCCAAAGGTGGGTGTCCAATTAATTCCCTAGCAAGCACTTTCTCATAGAGAGAGGCACATATATTGTAAAAAAACAAAAAAACAAACACACACAAAAAAAAACACCACTCTCTCTTTATAAACTATCTCCACACTTAAATATAAAAATGTGCATTTTTACATATAAAGTACTAGTGCATATCATATATATATATATATATATATATATATATCACAACACAAGAATATATATGTAGCACATGTGTTTCCTTCAAGATAGGAATTCAAGCTTAGTAGCTGAGGAGACCAAGTATAATATATCAAAGGCAAGCATGACAATGACCCCCAATTGAAGAGGCTTCTAGAGGTACAGTGGTAATTACCGCAGCCTACTCAGTGTCCCCTAAAGGTCCTGAGACAAGGTCTTCAAGAGAAACACTGTGGTCAAGGTCTTATTTTCAAGTGGTAAAATAAGACAGCGCCAGAAGCTGGCGAGAAACTGGGGAGTGGGGTGAATGAACAGTTCCTGCTCTCTGCGTTTTCCAGCTGTGGGCTACACTGCAGACTGCGTTAGATGAGGGAGTTGGGGCATGGTGTCACTACTACATGCAACATAAATACTAAAAGAAAAAAAGGAAACAGAAACTGTACAGAAAATAAAAGAAGTATCTCTTCTAGAGAAAGACAGGGGAGCTGGACTCCGGGCTGCTGGGAGCCCGTTTTACTCACAATATATCACTACCAGTGTGCAGTTAAAATAGAGTAGGGGCCGTTTTCCAAGGCAGCAAAGAGAAAAAAAATAAATCAAAAATATGTCAATGATTAGAACTTCAAGACAATTCCTTTAAACACATCAATTTAGACATGACTCGTCCCCTAGGAGTCCGCCCTTTGGCAAACTTTTAAAAGCTGAGGAAGAAAATGTACATCATTAGATTAACCGTTTGTTATACAGAAAAGGAAAATGGGAAAACAGATTCTGAGAGCTTGCTCCTTGCTCCTTGTTGGAATCTGACTCTTTTCCTTGATGGAGAGCTATGAAGAAATGGGAAGAAATGCAAAAGTTAAACAGTACTACCACAGAATTTCCAGGAGTGGAATGTCCACACGGTATTTCTCCAGATAGTGTGAGCTGAAATGTTTCTGGTTACTGAATGAAAGTGAATGGGGAGGGATTGAAAGGGGAAGGGCTAGGTTGGGAGAGGAGGGTTAGGAAGCTGTCAATAAAGGCCAGTGAAAGTTACCAGCTCTGTCCTCATGGAGATGCATGATTCCAAGGTGAATTATTAATACCCGGCCAATAGTTTGGACAAATGTCTATGTGAATCGATTTCCTCCTCCAACTTAGGGCACCAGGCAACATTCACTCAAAGGCACAGAAACCCCCTAAGGCATTACTAGCAATTCTAGCTCCTTCTAATGGAAATTGCTTTGCAACTAAAACCTATCTTCTCCCATTTCCTACTTTGCCTGGCGTGCCTCATGTTTAATACTCATTTTATCCTAACCACCCCTTACACATGCACATCTGCATCCTGCCCTCTGTAACACTGGCTGCTATGGTTTTTTAATTAGGAAGGACAATATTTGGACAATTCTGACTGTTATCAAACATTAACCTCACAGCTTGGGTTTTTATGAGAGGAGGAGCCCAAGGGAAGGGGGTGCTCAGAGAGAGGGGAGTGAGACCCTTGTCACACTGGCTTGGCTTTGGAGAGGCAGTCTTTCTGCAGCAATCTGTGCTGTGTGAAATGGGAGATCATACACCTTACTAGCAGAACCAACTTTAAGGGAAATAAAGAGAATAAAATTACTGCCATTATGTGCCTTTCCCGCCAGGATGATGTTAAAATCCACTGCTGTTTGCTTACCTGGAACTAAGATAGCAAAATGCCCTATAAGCCAAATCCTCATTTCTAAGGACTTAAGAAAAAGCTCCTGCTGGGTTCCACTACAGTGGCCTACGAGGAGCAACCCAGGATCAGAGCAGAAGCCAGAGCAGCTTTCTCTTCATTCTCCCAGTCTAGTCTTTCCTCCCTAGAGTCTGCTCTCTGTCCACTCACCAGAGACACGGTCTAAAATAGGAATCAGGGGAAGCCGGGATGGCTCAGTGGGTTAAGCACTCACTTTGCAGCGCCAGGGACCGGGGATCAAATCCCAGCCCCGGCCCGTGCGGAACCATGTGCTGAACTGGGAGCTCCCCCAGTTCAGTTCTCTCTCTGTCTCTGTATTCTCTCTCTCTCTCTCTCTCTCTCTCTCTCTCTGTCAAAAAACAAAACAAAAAAACAATAAAAAAATTAAAATAGGAATCAATCAAGTCCTTTACTTGCTTAAACTCTTCCAATGGCTATATTTACTATAGGACTAAAGCCCAAGTTTCCTACTATGGCCCCTGCCTTCCTCTCTGATCTCCTCTTGTACCTCTTTCTTCCCAATCTCACCAGCCCCACTAGCCTGCCTTCCTGCCCTCAAACGCCACACACTTACATCTGCCTCCTGGCCTTTGCCCTTACTCTCCTGCCTACCTCAATTGGGTCTCAGCATCAACGCCATCGCCGCAGGGAGGCCTTTCAGATCTTTCTAGCTAAAGCAGCATTTCTACACAGTTCCTCGTGCTCATAGGCAGCTTCCAATCTCTTCACAGCACTTGTCTCTATCCAAACATAATTCATTATTTCTATGATCGTTGTCTCCACTTACTAGAGCGAAGGCTTGAGGGCGAGCAGGAACTTTATTTTGTTTTTCACTCCAGCCCTAGCCCCAAGAACAGCACCTCCACAAAGATGGTACCCAAAACAATGTGACTGATTATTCAATAAGTGGATTTCACTGATGCCCCACTGGCACCAGGTTCTCTGGCAAAGACCCAGTGCTGGATTATTGGCCTCCAGGCTCTCCTGCGTTTCCCATCCCCCACCACTGTGAGAGCTTCCTGACAAAGGAGTTCAGCCTCTTGTACTTGTTCTCCTCTGCTCTTTACTTCCACCTGGGCATGCTGTGTTTCTTCTGATGGAAATGACCCTGCTTCTGATCTAGGAGATATCTGGGCAGTTGAGCTGTGTTTCCTGCTCACACCCAGCACAGAGAGGCTGTGGTTGGCAGGGACCCCCCTGGTGAGAAGGGCTTTCTGAATCATGGAGTTGGGGGGTTGGATGGGGAGTGGGTTTGCTCTGTGCCTTACACACCCTTAGGCACTCTTCTGGGTTGGTTGTCAGAATCAGAGAATTCTTAGGCCCCAAGAAGTTAGACGTTCTTGTCCTGGCATTTCAATAAATATTCATCTTGCTGAGACATCCGAGGTGGGAGGAGGAGGGCCCTGTGTGTTCAGCCAGGGGAAGGTGGGAGGAGTCAGAGTGGACCCAAGCTGCCCCAAATCGGGAAGCAGCCTGAGAGGATTTCTACAGGAACTGCTCTAGACCAAGAGTGCTCCCCGTGGCCACTTGCCCAAGAGTTTGAGCTTCTCCATGATCCAGCAGAGCCATGTAGACACGTGACTAGTTTTACATTTACTGTGTGGTAGAGGGCAGTGAATAAAGCCCTGGCTTTGGGAGGCAGCTCTCAGGAATGGTACGATCTGTTATAACTGTATTCTTATTGATCAGACCCAGGTCACCCGCTTTGACCTTTCTCCTGAAAAAAGGAGGATTGGGGCACAGCATCAGGACAGGCCTGTGGGTGAGACTGAACCCCGCTGTGGGGTGCATGTGAGACTCTCAGTCAGCTCCTCCTCTCACTAAACCTGCAGCCTTAGTTTCCTTTTTTAAAAAAATATATTTTTATTTATTTATTTTATTTTTGACAGAGACAGAGAGAGAGAGATACAGAGACAGAGAGAGAACTGAACTGGGGGAGCTCCCAGTTCAGCATATGGTTCCGCACGGGCCGGGGCCGGGATTCGATCCTCGATCCTCGGTCCCCGGCGCTGCAAAGTGAGCACTTAACCCACTGAGCCATCCCAGCTTCCCCTAGTTTCCTTTTTTGTTAGATGGGATTAATAACACCCCCTGCCAATTACGCAGGATTATGGTGAGGATCAGAAAAGTAAGGACCATAAAGTTTTAAAAACACTAAATCACCATAGGAAGGAAGGCATCATTATTCCCATTTTCTCTAGGATTGGGAACAATTTCTATTAGGCAGCGCAACACAATCACTGCAAAAGTCAAGGCCTTCCCAAGGCAAAGCCCCCACTTGAAGTCCTGCTTTTCCCAGAATTCATGATCCAGTCAATATTCCTGACTTCCCCTATTTTTCTCAAGAAGCCCATTCGCACTCCCACATGCTGCTTTGGGAGGGGTTTGGGACAGGATACGCCAGAAGCTACTAAGCCCCATCTGGTCTACCCAAAAGCACAATGGTGTCTGCGGCTGGTACCAGGGGCAATGACAAATACAATCTATTGGGGATGGCCAGGTTCTTTTCTTGGTCCAGTCTGAAGGCATCATAATCAAAAACTATGGCTTTTGCTCTCAAAACCTGCAGCAATACCAAATGGAAAAAGAGTCAGTTCCTATTTAAGAGGCTGAGTCCTCAGACTCAGTTTCCCCCTCTGCCTTAGTACAGCAATCGTTACATGAGGAAGCACCCCATCCCCTGGAAATCACTGTGTAAAAACACTCCCTGTTCCACGGCCTCAGCTGTCCTCCATTTCATACCCCATACTTACTGTGCTCAAGTGAACCCCTCAACCCAGGCACCCCTTTTTAGTCAAGAAGGGGGGCTCGGTTTACTCTTAGGTGTTGATGGCGGTGAGTTTTCAAGCTCAGCTCTAATAAAGTGAGGACAGGTATTTACTTCATGTCTCTTTACATTGCCAGGTGAAACATAAACATATTTAAGAAACCTCCTGATGTTTAGTGTTCCTTTACTAGGAAAAGGAGAAGGGAAGCGGATTTGGGGAAAAGGAAGGAGGGAGGGAGGGAGGGGGAAAGAAACACTACTTACGCCTTTTGCAGCCACATTTTTTTATTCTTTTGGGATCTGTGATGTCATCATGACAGGCCTTGCAGTAAAAAAATGCCCTGGAGAAAGAGAATGGAAAAACTGACACATTTCATAATCCACCCAAATGAAATGAGGACCACATTTCCTCCACTGTGGTGCCAAATTAATGAAACACGCCAGCACCAATTTCCTTTAATCTTTTGAAAGGTTTAGACATTTACAGACGGAAATGTTTGTTGCAAGACCATTTATTTCAAACACAGGTCTCTGCGATTTGAGTTAGTGCTTCTTTTCATAAACTTCCATTTGAAAAGGAACTGGGGGAAAGGTTGCCCATGTGACACACGGCGTCTGCTTGCTCTTTGACTTTTGAGGACCGCACTTACCGCCGCTCCTCTGACACATGGGCAACCAGCCCCGGCCCTTGGTGGGGAAGTTCAATGCATCTCTGAAATCCTCACTCTGGTTAACTCTGTTACAGGGGCACAAGGGCGACGTTCCTCAGTCAAATAAAAGTATCTGCCTTGTCACTTTGAAAGCCTCTTTTTCTTTTCAGCCCAAGTGAGAGAGGTTGAGGAGGAGAATAGAGGAAAGATCAAGGGTTTCCACTGTGCAGTTCCTTCTGGGATTCTATAGCCCATATCTACTGGCAAACTGGCTGGACCAACTCTCATATCCATCAGCGCTGAGATGTAATAAATGAAGGTTTTCTTCTCACTACGGAGCACAGCTAAGCTGTCCCCTGGAGTGGGGTTGGCAGAGGGTGTCCTACGTATGGGGTGGGTTGAAGGAGACCGAGAGGAAATAATCAGTCAACAAGAAAGCCCCCTCATCTGATGTAAGTGTCAATATGTTATGACGAAGTGCATTGGTCACATCAAAGATATTTTGGATGAGACAAAGTGAGACCACTCAAGCACTGTTTAAAGTGCCCCAGGCCTAGAAAAACAGCACTGGAGGGCTGTGTCCTTTCAGTACTGGGGAGGTGATAAAACCCGCTGGAACAACCTCACAACCTGCTGGGTCGAGGAACTAACAAAATCCCCAGCTTATACCTTCACCACTCCCAACACAAAACTGAACGTCAGGGACTAGCATGGTCTTTCCTTGACCAAGGCTATGAAGAAATAAACCCAGTTCTTGATGGTTTTATTCCTAGGTTCTTTTAGTGTTTTTCATAGGACTTGCATTCATGATTGGCACCAGGTGGAAATCACTGTTAAGACTTTGGAATCTGGAAGAAATCTGAACTCTTACAGCCAAAGTCCCTGGGGCTCAGGACTTCTAGATCCAAGCCCAATGCTCTTCCCACCCTAGCAGCTCACCCACTAGTTCTTTAAGTGCCAGTTTTTGTTCATGTTGCAAAAAAAAGAAAAGGTAATTGATTATCCTCAGTGGCAATGTAGCTAAGAGCTCAATCAATGATGACCTGCCTTGAAAAGGGAAGGGCAGGAAAAGAGGAAGCAATTTTGCTTTTGCTTCTTTTGTCCATTTTCTGCCCTCATTTGATGCTATTACACAGAGTACTAATAATGGCTAACACAGACCACAAACTAGAAGCCAGGAGCTGTTCTAAGAATTTAGAAGTGTTACTGTATTTGAACTTCCAACAATCCTTTGAAGGAAGTATGATCATTATCTTTGTGTTACAGATAAGAAAACTGAAAAACAGAGAGGTTAAACAACCTGCCCAAGGTCACACAGCTGAGTGGCAGAGCAAGGATTCAAATCCATTCAGTCTAGTCCCAGAGTTCAAGGTCTTAAGCATATCTCTACTAAAGAGATAATAAATAATGATGAATTTGAACATACTTGAAAAGATAAAGTATGATTACTTATGAATTAAAGCTGGATTCTAAAAGTGAAATACCCCTAGAGGCTAGACAGGTAAAGATCATGAGCAAAATGGAGTGAGGGTGGGGGCCGGTGGTGACCCGGAGACACATCCCCAACTGGAGAGGGCAGAGCACCGAAGCTGCATCTGGTTCTTGTCCAGCACACTCCTTGTTCGGCACCATCCTCTTCCCATCCACGTGTGCTTCTCTCATGCTCACCTGGCAAAGCCCCATCGCACTGCACACCTGCACCTGAGCAGCTGATGCTGCTGGCAAAGGCTACACAACCGCCCTGAAGGCACAGCCGTGGATTCCGGGGGCCTTTTCACACCCCGCAGAATCGATGCCCCATTTCCTCCTCCTGCCTCAACCCTCCCTGCTCTCCTTTCTATTTCCTCTCCTGTTCACCCACACCTTCCTCAAGCAGCCTTCAGCGAGTGGCAGTGCCACATACATCATCAAGACCAGATCTGCATGCTGCAGGGCTGGCCTTCAGCACCTCCTATCCTCTGATCTCTCATTGTATTTGGCCAATGAGGGGACCAGCAGGAGACCAGAGGGTGAGGAGAGATAAATTCCTCCCTGCCAGACCATCAAGTGGTAGTGCATATCATCCACTCCTACCTGCTTCTGACAGCCCGTCTTCCTCTTCACTCCCCAGATCTAATGCTGGAAGTGGCTCACCTCTCTGTTGGTAGCTCTGGGCGCTTTGCCAGCCTTTGTTGTTCTGCTTAACTCTCAGCCCACAATTTTACAGATTCTCTTCCTAAAACTCTCCTGTTTTATGCCATTTAGGTGCCCGTCCTGTATTGCCAGGACATGCGCTGATGCAGCAGCCAAATTTACACCTCCAGCCCTCATCTTTCCTTAGAACTCCAGAATCGTGGATCCATCTGCCTTGATTACATCTCCATGTGTATGTGTAGTAAAAATCTCCTACCTAACATAGCCCAATTAGAATTTTTTTCAAGTTGTATTTCATTGTTCTTTCTTTGACAGAGACACAGAGACAGAGACAGACACAGAGAGAAGGGGGAGGGCCCAGAGCAATCTCCATAGTCCTACCTCATCAGTTTTCAACATGATTTCAATTCCACACAGGTGGGCAGGGGCCAGACAGGGCAGGGACTGGGCTGGGGGCTTCCCACATGGAAGGCACAGCCCCTCAAGCCAGGTGCCGAACTAGAGGATGAGAATCAAACTCGGGGCCTCCTGCATGGGAAGCACACCTCAGTTCAGCATATGGGCCTACACAGGCCAGGGCCAGGATTCGATCCTAGGTCCCCAGGGCTGCAAAGCAAGTGCTTAACCTGCTGAGCCATCCTGGCTTTCCCCCATTTAGAATTCTTAATCTCCTACTACTGCAAACTTGTTCTTCCTATCATTCCCCCCATCTCGTTAAGATGGAGCCCAACTGCAAAAGACTCAAATCAGGTCTCCACTCCTGATTCCTCATTTTTTTCCTCACTTCTTATGTCCAGTACATCAGTGCATCCTACAAAATCTCCAAAATACATTCTGAATTGGTCTCACTTCTCACCACCTCCACTCCCCAGTCTAGCCCAAGCTATCATCGCTCACCTAATCAAAGCAGTGGTCCCTGATTCTCTTGGCTTCCTCTCCTGCTCCATTGTAGGTGGAAAAGCCTTTATAACATAAATCAGACTTCCTCTCCTGCTACACTGCAGGTGGAAAAGCCTTTAATAATATAAATCAGACTACTCCACCCCCAGGTTAAAGCCATGCACAACTCCATTGTATAACATATCCAACCTCTATATAAAGTTCTTTGAGAAGAGAACCAGTCCTGCTATTCTTTCTACCCTCACCTCACTTCCCCAGAACACCCTCTTTTTCCTGTGATTTCTTGAATACAACATGTTTCCACCATGTCTCCCCTTCCCTTCAGATCTCTGTATGTTGGATTCTTCTCCATATCCTCAATCTCTGCTCAAGTATCACTCCCTCTGAACAACCTTTACTTATACCCAATCTAAATCAATGACTCAGATGCATTCATTAATTCTTTGCACCATGAATAAACACAACTACAATTCTCTCCTCCCTAGAATGTGAGCTCATGAGAACAGACACTTGTCTCCACTGTTCACCACTGTTTCCCTGGCACCTAGTGCAGAACGTCCTAGAAAGTGACATTCATTCATACATGAATGCATATAAGAAAGCTGCCCAGTAATGCTGGATCTGCAAGTTTTTGAGGAGAAACCTGTAATAAGGATTTTTATATAAAAGATTAGGCCTCCTTCGTCTTGATAACAATTTTTTAAATTGTGGCTCAAATGAATCGTGTCTGCCAGACAAGCTGAGTCAATGAGGCATCACTTTCTGACTCCTAAAGACGATGTTAGGTTATTTAAAAAGCAAAATATTTAGTGGCAAGGGGTAAAGGACAAGTGACCAAATGCTCATCCCAAAGTAATCTTGTCAAGCCTGGAATTGGATGGTTTCAATCATTTTTTTTTTTCTAAAACACTCCATCCAAAAGTTTCCATGCATCGGAATGCATTAAGTTCTTTGGTGGCTTTCTTTGCAGTAGAGGGTGTGAACTCACTACAAGTGCATCGTGATTTGCTTGTCCATTTTTACAGAATTTGTTTCATTTCATTCAAATCTCCAATGTCCTTTCTGTGGGTTTCTGCAGTCTTCATCTCTTTGAAATCGCCTAACTGATGGCATTTGTTCTGACACATCACACACCATGGAAAATTACTACTGGTATTGTAGCTGATTGTGTCAGCATGTATTTGTGAATGCCATAAAGCACTGAAATAAGACATATTGCACTCCCTAATACAGGAGGTAATTTGTTTTGGGGACTGCCTGGTATTTGTGACATTCATTAGTGAGAGATACAAGAGGAAATAGAATTATACAAATGAGAGCCTCGTGTTATGCTGGCAATGTGGGAAGTGCACATGGGTCCATGGTGCCGCTCTGCCCTCTGCTCTGGCTGCTGACATGCCCCTTCCAGCTTGTGAGACTTAGTCTGCATGTGAGCCCAACCTTCTCTTCCAAAGAACCTGGGAGGCTTCAGGCCCAGTCACCCCCAGTTCTCAGGGTACCCCTGAAGAACAGTGAGAATCCACCAACTAGATAAGGAGGTTTTCTCTCCCACATCCGAATAATGGTCATCCTTTCCCAAGTTGTACAAGTACTTTTAAATCACTAGAATGCTCAGTTTTAAGGATTTGTTTGTTTGTCTATTTTCTTTACCCATTTTTTTCCCTGAAAACTTTTATAAGTGGTGCAGCTACTTTGCAAGAGTGGGTAATGAGGAAGAAAATAATAAGCATCAGTTGTCAAATATCATTATTCTGTGCTCAGCATGCGAGGCTGGTCTCTTGGTAAATAGTTAAGAATGTCAGCTCTGGAACCAGACTTCCTGGTTTTAAATCTGGGCTTTACTACTCCCCAGCAGTATGGTTTGGGGCAAGTTAGTTAACCACTCGGTGACTTAGTTTCCTCACATGTAAAATGGGAATAGTAATGGCTACATGTCTCATAAGGTTGTTGAGAGGATTGAATGAGTTCATTAATACCTGTTACTTGATACTCAAAACAGTGCTGGCACATAGGAAACTCTAAATAAGACTATGCTAGTACAGTAGATTCTCAGTTTACCGGCACCCATGGGGATTCGTAGACACAAATAAATGTAAGTAGACTTTACATTAACCGGGACTTGAGAAACTGGCAAAATCTCCAGCAACCGGCAAAAACTATGGTATGCTGGTTGCTGAAGTTCTGGTTAACAAAGAGTCTACTGTTTTTTTAAATTTGGCAGAAAGTATGAGTTTTGGAAAAGCAAAGATGAGTTCCAATCCGGGCTCTGCCACTTGCTTACATACTGTGTGGCCTAGGTGAATCATTTCTCTCAATTTTCCAGATGAGGACACCAAAGCCCTGAGTGTTTTAGAAGACATACCTTACAAGGTTATTTTGAGGAGTAGGAACAAAGAATGTAGAACCCCTAGGACAGGAGTGGCTTTGAGTAGGAACTCATTAAATGAAGACAATAGGCTTAAGTAAATAATTACTGACCTTCACAACTAATGATTTATTTAAAATATTTTATGCAACATTATTGTTGAGCAGAGTTTCCTTTGACCATTTGAGTCACGTTTTCTGCTAGTAAATTTTTTCTAGTTCATAGGAAAGAATCAACTATAACAATATTCCACATTGTTCTACAGAGAACACTATAATTTCCTAGACTGCTTAAACAGGTTTAAAGATACTAATAAGTATCATAGAACATTGAAGTCAATGAAATCTTGGGCTATACCCACCAGAGGCTTAAGAATTGAGCCTGACAACTTCAGTAACTTATCTAGAAGGCCACAAATAGAAATTTAGCCAGTTTAGTATTTCACCAGAAAGTAATCCAAACATTTTGAGATTCCATTTTACACTTAAAGCAGAAAACTGAGAATTCTTGAGTAAATTTACCTGGGTAATATTAAGTAAAGCACACACAGTTGTCCTATGCTATATTGTTCTGGGTTACCAAGTATCAGGATGACCTTGAACAATCATTTCAGCTCTCTGGAACTCAGTTTCCTCCCGTGGGAAATGAAGGAACAAGCAACTAGCCCCTCCTGGTTGTCAAGTGTTATTACTCTAATTCAAAGACATGAAATTGTGAGTATGTAAAAAGGGGTGCCTGGAAGCATTTGAAAGTACAATCTCTTTTTCTAAGCCTTGGCACAATTCAGTGCCCATAGCCCAGTTAAGAAGTTTGGGAGTTAGGCCCCTGCACATATGGAAACATGCCCACCTTGGTGGCTCAACATATTTATGGCTAGAATAGAAAAAAAGGCAGGTGAAAAAACAAAAACTCTTACCTTTTAACTTCTTTGGCATCACTTGCGATGAAAAATCCTAAAGTACCTTCTTGGATCTTAAGATGGTTTCCAGGATTAATTAATATACTGCTCAGTGAACAAAAACAAACAAAGAAGACACATTTGTGAGGTCATGTTCCAAATCAAATCTTAAAGGCTACACTGCACTGTTAATTATATAGGGGCCCCACTAATGCTTCCCCTAAAGATTTTATACAGAGCCTGATGTCTCCTGTCCCACACATTCAGTAGAATAATATGCCATCATAAAGCTCAGTTGCTCAATTCCCAGGCTGGCATACTGCCAGTTGTATAACTCAAAGCAAATCTAGATTTTAGGGCCAGGTTTGTATAATGGGGTTGCCACTCTGGGCTTCTGATTTGAAGCAAAGTTCCTAATGATGTACCCCTTAGGAAACTGCTGTTGATGGTCAACAATGAGTGTTATTGCTCTAGCAAAGGTATTGTTACACCAATTTTCTATTCAATGACACAGCATTAATGGGACCCCTATATATATACAGGAATGCACATGTATATACACCACATATCACTGCAGGGAATGGTACAAAACACCTACAGCCAGTGCAGAAGCAAACAGAACATCTGCACAACAGTGATAAGAACATGGAAGTAGATTCTGTGTGTAACCTATGTAGAAAGAATTAGGTCTACCAGAACAGTGAAAAGGAAAAATGCCAGCAATTGGAAATAATTGTTCCAGTTTGCTATTTTCAAAAATGTATGGGAGTGTTTGAATAAGGTGCCTGTCTAGTACATCCTGACTGGGGCAAACCATAATGAGAAAACAAATGCAAATTAGTACTAACAAAACTTCCCCTGAAGGGAAGTATCAACCTAAATATACAATGTTCTATTTCAAAGTGGTGTGAATAGATTAGTTGACCAAGTTGTATTTGGGCTGACAGAAGGGATAAATGTAACCTAATCTAATAAATGGATGAAACAAACAAGTCTCGATTTTCTGCAAATTAAATGCAAGACCCAGGAACAGCATGCACAGAGAGGAGGTTTTGGGCTGAATGAATATGGCAGGGGTCCCCAACCCCGGGCCCAAGGACCAGTACCTACCTGTGGCCTGTTAAGAGCCAGGCCACACAACAGGAAATGAACAGTGGGTGAGTGAGTGAAGCTTCTGTCTTTACAGCCACTCCCCATTGCTTACATTAGCACCTGAGTTCCACCTCCCATCAGATCAGCAGTGGCATTTGATTCTCATAGGAGTGTGAACCCTATCATGAACTGCACGTAGGAGGGATCTAGGTTGATGCTCCTTATGAGAATCTAATGCCTGATGATCTGAGGTGGAGCTGAGGCAGTGACGCTAGCACTGGGGAGTGGCTACAAATACAGATTAACATTAGCAGAGAGGTTTGACTGCAGAGGCCATAATAAATCAATTACTTATGGACTCATATCAAAACCGTATCAGCGAGTGGCAAGTAACAATTATATATTATTATACAATGTATTAATAATAGAAATAAAGAGCATAATAAATGTAATACACTTGAATCATCCCAAAATCTAGTCCATGAAAAGGCTGTCTTCCAAGAGACCGGTCTCTGGTGCCAAAAAGGTTGGGGCTCACAGGAGTACAGAATTTAGGGACTCCAAATGCAGCAATAGATACAACGGAGGGAGCCTTTGATTTAAAAAGTGGGTGTTTAATGTAATAGCTGTTTGGAATCAAGCTAAAGGAAGTCCTCAACTGTCTAAAACAATCAAAATGGAGAACAGACATGATTAGCATGTAATCCTTTTCTGCTGGTAAAACCATTTCAGAAAAGTGGTGTGGGCAACAGCATGATGTATCTAGCAATACCAGAAAGACTGAGGTGAACTTTTGTTCTGTTGGGAAAAGTGAGTAGATCATTATGGAAAAATAATTGTTTGTGGTCATAAGAACATCCACTATTATCTACAACAAGACCTGACAAAAGAAGACCAGTCCCATGTCATCACTATATGAACACTAAATCACAGCAAGAGTCCATGAAGATTTGAAGATTTGACTGTTCTGCCCTAGAACCACAGGCAGCAAGGAGATTCCTCACAACCCAGGAAGCAGCAGGCCCCACTAATTGCACAGCCTGCCACGGGCAGCAGAGCTGTGTGGCACCTCCTAATTACCCTCCACCAGCTCTGCACATTCGTCTCCCAGCCCCCTGCCTTCAAATGAGCATGAGGAGGAAGGGTAGGAGTATACACAGTTTAGACAGGTTCCCTTTTAAAGCCAATTAAGTGCGATGTTTCAGAAAAGCAGCCTTGTGGATTCTGCACACTTTCTTGCTCCTTGGTTGCCAGGCAGTTCTCATACACCCTGGCTCTGACAGCAGATAGTGGGTCCAAACTCCACTATTGCCATGTAGAAGCTGCCTGACTCTGGGCATGTTACTAAGCCTCCCTTGAACTCAATTTCTCCACCTTGCAGGACGATCAGAGTCTTTCTCCAGAAGATTAAACAAGATAATAGATAGAAGGCTCAATGCCTCCTGGTTATTGTTCCTTTTGTTATTTACTACTTTTTAAAAAGCCAAAAGGTTATTTCATTTTCAATGGATTTATCATGTTTTCCTTAGCTGGCCCCATGAAATGTAACACAGGGCTTCTAATAAAACATACTGGCCATAATGAGATGACGTTACAGGGTGAAGAACCATAATGGATAAGGAGATAACTAAACATTCTGGGTACTTCTGGCATCTAAGGGAGCTAATTCATTAAAGTTGGGAAATTCTATGTGTTGAAATGTATTCATATAAGAGTGTAAAAGAAGCTTCTGAGTGAAAAAAAAAAATCCTGTCATGATTTCAACAACTCAATTCAAAAGCGGAAATTTGACACTCATCAATGTCTTGGTGACATATATGCCTGTATATGGCACTGAAAGCACCTCCACAGACATCACTGACCACGTGATTCCAGGATGTCCTCTTGTTCTTCTTTGGACAGGAGTGAGAGGCTTTAAATCATCTCTATGTGAGGCATGGGGGGTGCATCATTTGAAGCTATCCAGGTCAGGCTAAGGCAGCCTTCTGAGTGGGAATAGAAAGAATGAGCCCAGCTCTAGAGAACAATGAAACAAAGAAATCTAGATACATAAAGATGTTCATTGTGCTACAGTTCACTTGTATAGCTAAGGGTTTGTTAAAGAAGCACACGCATGTGATTCCAGGGGACCAGTGCATATAATACTCCCTGTTAAGGGTACAAAGTTTCAAAGACTCTTTGAGGAAGTACATTACTCTTTCTGATATTGTAGACATTGAGTCTTCTATCTACAGTCCAAATCTAGAAAGTTTAAATAAAATATTAGTCCTCCTCTTTTTGAAAATACAAAAAGATAAGCATCCTAGACAGAAGTAATTTTTTTTTTGCTGCAAAGTGCCTATTACCCTAATAATATGTAATTGACCTCCTAATGGGAATATGTAAATCTTTCCAAAGATCTTTGATCTCTTAAAATACCCATGTTAAGTTTGTTTGTTCTTATGACTGCCAAAAGTCTTTCTCCCTGTGCATCACTTTAAATCAGTCTCAGTCTCCAATTTTGTCTAACTCACTAGCTTATCAGAGATAAACTTCAAGATGTGTCATGTGAAGAATCAAGAAAATCTCTAAGAAAAAAAGTCCACATATCAATTAGCAGAATTCCAATAGGGACATCTTCTTGGCAGGGGTAGACTTTCCCTTGTTTCAAGGAACCTATAAATTATCCTCTTTATTCCATGAGCTCGTTAATTTCAACTGAAACCATTTGGTGACAGCTGGAAGCAAAAAGCTAGTGGAGTCCCTTCCCCAAGGAGTCTTGCTCTCTCTTTTTCTTTTGCTCTCTGACTAGTTTTGTAGCTAGACTTATTCTTCGACTCCTCACCCACTATATGGAGCAAATATAAGGACTGTCTGGAAAAAATCCACCCACAGATGACTCTAGTTTTCATATTACGTGGCTGGATACTTTTCAGACAGTTTTGTGTGTGTGTGTGTGTGTGTGTGTGTGTGTGTGTGTGTGTGTGTGTGTGTGTGTGTGTGATATGTATGTGTGTATATATACATACACATATATACACACACATATTTTGTAGGGAACCTACAGTTGAATAAAGAAATGAAAAGTGCGATCATATTTTTTTTTATAAATAAGTATACTTCATACATAAGTTTCTTATAATGACTAGCTTAGGGCCCTGCATGCAATAGGCACTTTTTAACTATTTGTGGAATGAGTAAAAAACATGTCATTGGTCTCAAGTCCAAAAGTGTTCCTTTCCTGGTCTAGTAAGGAGGACAGTCACAGCTACTCTTCCAAAGACCAAGTTGCAGTTATCAGTCAGGCCCACCAAAGAAGCAACCACACCTCGTTTAGGGGGGCGGCAAATGAGCTAACAATGTCCCAGAGACATTAAGTATAAATACGTAAATACACAAATATACAAACAGCTAGCCACTTGGGGAGTTGCAGCAATTGATTTCAATACTGAAAACATCACTCACTTTGAAGTGACATATGTGTCCCTAAACATAAAACACATTCACAGGAATCTAGCTAGCAGGACTCAGTCCATCAGGGAAATGTCCCTGCCAGGTCTCTCCAGGAGCGAAATTCCAGGTCTCAAACTGTCACCCATGTCACTGTGTATCTTGTGCTGACCTTTGGTCATGGTGGAGATGTGAAGCTTGATGGGGCAAAATGATTTATTCCCTTTCTCCACTGCTTATGTATAACATCTGGGAAACATCTAGTTATTTCTTCTTCAATTATTATAAACTTCACTTGTTCGCTGCTTCTGGAGACAGCCAATCATTAATAACTCAACTGAAATAGGTATTTTTGTAAAGGAAACTTTCTTTCACTATGGGTAAATATGGCAGGTGTGTATCTCTTTCCTCCTCACCCAGTTTCAGGTAGGTGTAATGTACCATTCTCCAAGCAATTGCAAAAATATCACTCACATGAGACTATAGTTTGTACTTGATAATATGGTGACTATACTTGTGTCTAGCAAGCTAATGGGACTTCATCAATAAGAGCAAGCAAGTAAGAACCATCTAGGGCAAGCTTGTCCAACCCAAGGTCCATGGGGCACATGTGGACCAAGATGACTTTGAATGCAACCCAACACAAATTTGTAAACTTTCTTAAAACATTATAAGATTTCTTTGCAAATTTTTTAAAGCTCATCAGCTATCATTAGTGCTATAGTGTATTTTACATGTGGCCCAAGACAATTCTTCTTCCAATGTGGCCCAGGGGAGCCAAAAGGTTAGACACCCCTGGTCTAGGGCTTCAGTTCATGCTCTGCCCAGAAGAACCATGCCACTGCATGTGGCCTCTTCGACCACACAAGGTTATACGTTATTGCTATTTAGGTGGGACTTTATTTGAACTAATTATTTCCCCTCTAAAGGAGTACAATTGCCCTGCAGTTTATGGGCTGTACTAGAGCACAGCCTACAGAACCCTCAAATCTTAAATCTTACTGCCTTTTTGGAACTTTTCATTTCTTCTGGGAGTTAAAATATATGCTCGTAGAGTCCCACGTGACTAGACACACACACTTTTCACCATGTGTATTCCATGCTTCGATATACTTGAGCCCAGTTCACTTATACAGAGACAGCATAACAAGATTGCTCCCAGAAGGTCAGATTCAAATGAACACCATCACAGTCCACCAATGACACAGGCAAGGACTTGTTCATCCTGATTCCATCTCAGTAATTTTAGAAATGGCATTTTAAAATCGCTTTTGCACATTAGAAAAAGAGTACCCATACGGCATAAGGGCAAGACAGTTCATTTGGAAAGGACAATGTTGGATACTTGGTTCTGGGAGCAAGCCATGTTACTTTTGTACACTTTAGGACAGGTCATGCCTATATCACAACATGCCTTCACTGCAAGATAAAGGAACTCAAAGGCCAAAAGCCAGCAGCAGAAGTACAACCACTGTGAACTTTCGAAGATGCAATGTGTTGCAGTAACTTCTTGCAGTTGGATCATATCAACAATACCAAACTGACAGGAAGCCACCTCTATTTCCACACATCTACTCAAAAAATCACACAAGAATCTGACTTTGGAAAGAGTTACAAATATACACAACACACACACAATTACGAACACAAACATGTAACAGTGATTACAACCACAAAGAAAAACAACTCTTGAGAAGATGAACAAGCAGGCATCTCAATAGTATGTTTTCAGTGATACTTCTTTAGAGAACACATTATTGAAAAGCTACACGGGAAATATTAACCCAAAAAGTATTTTCAAACGAGCTATCGATGAGGACGTTGTCATGCCTCATGCAACAGATAACAGCAGCAAAACAGGGTGAGGTCACGTGGTGACAGATGAGATACTTTATATTAAGAAATGTGCCCAAACACACAAGGAAAAATATAAAGCCATAAGTTCCTCTCAATAAACAGTACTCATTCAGTAAATCAAATGTGATCATCTGGAAATTTAGTAGCAGGGTCCCAAGTCTGTACTGAGTACTGCCCAAGAAAGAAAAGATGCAAAATGTTATCAAAATAAGCGTAAGGAAAAGAGTTAGGTATAAGGGCTTGGTCTCTGTTTTGTGGATAAAAGGACACAAATTCTGCTCTACAAACTGGAAACTGGACACAGGGAGGAGGAGGTCGCTGGAATGTGGATGTGATATGCAGACAGATGGCACCAAGACACATCAGGACGGGACAGAAACAGACACCATGGCTGGAAAGACGCATCCTCCTTGTCAACTTCATTATCATTTGTTCCCACCATTGGTGACATGACTAAAATCAGGATTGGGCCTTTTTCTTAGGTTTCCTGCGAAGAAGTTAGTGCGTCACCCAAAAGAATGAACAAATCAAACACGAAAAGCAATATGCTACTTTCGTTTTTTGGAGTCTAGTTGGAGAGGGGTATATATATATATATATATATATATATATATATATATATTTATACACATATCAGACAAGGGAATGAGATTATATATAGATAGACATATATATATATATATATATATATATATATATATATATAATCTCTATCTTCCTGCATTCTTGGCAAATGGTTAATCCTGTGGTTAGAAGTGAAGATAGAGGGTGGAGGTTGGGAGGAAAGTTAAGGAAGAATGCATACCGCTTTCGGCTTCTGCAAAACGACAAGAAAAGAATTTATAATCAAACAATTTGATAATAAATTGACTGACACCAGAGGGAAAAGAAGGAATAAAACCTTTGTTTCAAATTATTTGAGGGAAGCATGTGAAAACAAAGTTTTTCAGCAAAGCATGGAAACAGTATCATGGGGTGAAACAAGAAAGGAGGTGATAGTTGAACACAGGTTGGAGGTAAGGGGATGGGAAGGAGAAGCAGGGTTCTCCAAATTTTAATACCCGGTCACTTAGGAAATGTGAGAGGAAGAGAAATGGGAAATTTTTAAATGAAGAAACAAAATCAAAATTGCTATCTCAGGAAGGGTCAAACACTTCATTCTTTTCAACATGGACATTGTGTTTGATAGGTCCTGTGTTTTCTCAGAGGCATGATCCACATTCCCTCAAACACACCTTTTTCCACAAGAACCAAGGAGCTTCCACACTGAGACCAAGCCACATTTGAGGATCAAAGCTGGCAGCGGAACACAGAAAGCCAAAACAAAGCCAAACTCGTTCTTTTCACCCTTTTCTGGAAAAAAAAAATCTAAAAAACTCTATCTGGAAATATGGCTTTGTTAAAAACATCTCCCATTTGTGAATTAATTGGAGGGTCTTTCAAAGAAAAGATTCTGTCTTCAGGGGGAGACCTGAGTTATTTTTATTAGCATGGTGACAGTATATTCACACTGAACTACGAATAGCTTTCTCTTTCTCTCCTTTGGACCAAAAAGTGGCAGGTGGGAGATGATTGGTTAAGGTTCAAGGTACAGTTGCCTGCCATAAAACTGCTCCAGAATAGTGGAGAAACACTATTCGGCATTATCAACATCAGGACACTGTTTTTGAGAGATGCACAAAAGTGATAAAGAGAGAACACTGAATTACACGGAAATTTGCTGACTTTGCAATATAAAGAATGTCATTTGCAAAAACCCAAGCTACACATTTCCCCCTCAACAGGCACAGGCAACTATTAGCAACAACATGGGCGTGCAGCAGTCCCAGAAACATCCACGTTATCTGGGGAACGGCACACAGCCAGGACACTCAGTTTTTTGCAAATGATATTCTTCACTTTGCCAACACAGAAAGGAAAATGTCTATCTCCCTATGTATTTGTTAACTGCTATGGTCATGTCCTACATGTGGCCACCAAATCTGCCATTTTTTTCTTCCTTTTAGTTGGTTTGGCTTTTCAAAATTGCTTAAAATTTGATCCGATTGTGAACAATCTCATCTGGTGGTTAAGGTGACAGACATTGGACTGACATTCTTTTAAGCCAGTGTTTTTATATTATAGACACAGGCTGCATATTTGGAAGTCTGGCTTTGACTCATTCATCCAGATAACGAAAACTCCTGAAATGATGACAGCAAGAATCTTCTAGTCTTTCCCTGCACTCTGCTCCATCAGTCAGGTGTATGTTGGAGGGTATCTGTACACTACACTTGGGCATCTACAGCAAAACTTATTAACAACAGCTAGGAACAAACTACAGATGTCATTTCGGAGGACAAAAGCCTGAGCATTGCTCAATGGGTGCTCTTTCTTCCAAAACTATTGGTAAGAATTGGGGTGGGGGTGGGGGAACAGAAATCATCTCTATTTTCTCTTAATACATCCAGTATTCCATCAACAAAGTTCCTTGTTAATGTGATGTTTACCTTTGCAGTGTGAACTCATATATTGACTGGGGTGTTATCTATCTCAGCCAGACCCAGTCCTTAATCAGTGTGATTTGCACATAATTAAGTACAAAATAAATAAAGAAAGAAGGCTCCTGCCTCTGAGCTCTGCTCTCCTGGCTAATTTGCATGACGCTGGTATTCTGCCACCTGGATTTCACTTGCACCGGGAGAAGCACATATGGTACACAATAGGCTGCTTGTAATTTGGCTATCAAGAGAGTTCGGATCTCCCATCATGGCTCTGCCCCACGCCTGCTGTGAAGGAGGCCGGGGCCCACCTGCTTTGTGCTCACAACAGTAAAAAGGGGTTATAGGACAATGTCTGTCCTGGTTTTATGCTGAGAGGGTGAAAAGTGAAAGTTGGCGTGATCACACGGAGATTGAACGTCTCATCCCTTTCCCCTGGAGAAACACTCTGCCCAGCGAAGCTCATCATGCCAGGAGGGTCTGGGATAGAAACGGCAGTGTCTGCTTGAGCATGCCTTGAAATGTGTCCTGGGGTCAGAGGTGTGTGGCATCAGAGTTCCAAGCAAATAAATAACACCTACGAAAGAAGAAGTGGACCAAACGTCCCCAGGGTGATTTCACCATCATAAATGTCAGCTGGACACCCAGTCACAGCAAACTTACCGGCTCTCTCGGTTGGCGGACTTGTACTCAATGGCTATCATTAGGAGCTTGAGCTTCACAAAACACAGCCTGCAACGAGATGGAAAACCCTCACAGTCAGTGCCTCTGAAGAACCAGAGCCACATCACAAACACTGTTACGACCTTTTCATCAACTAACGCAGTCGTTATTCCAGGGACCCTCATTCCACAGTCACTGTGCCAGAGACAGGGGCTGTGAGCGACACCTCCCATCTCCCCCATCAAAGCTGATTTCTTTCGAGTGATAAGGCGCTGAATGTTCAAAGTGCAAATTGCACTCAGGTCTGGATGTCTAGACACGGACCCCAAGCAGGAATTTGTGCCTGGGGATATATGCCGGGCCAGATTCATTAGTTACTCGGTTGGATAGTAAAATGTTAACTGCAGGGGGAGGGAAGTCTTTGGAGCAGCTGGACCTGTTATTTGAATTCCATTTTGGTCTTTTGTACAAATGGCTCATATTGTTGTTCCGAGCAGACCCCTGTGTGCTCAGAATGAGGGTAATAATCCTTAGCCTCTGTGTAACCGCCCAGCACATGACAGTGGCACCATCATTCCTGGCTCTGCCCAAGCTGCCTCACCTCATCTGCCTGCTGCTCTTCCTGCAGCCCAGACGGCTTTGAGGCTGGCTCCTTCCTGCCCCGATGCCTTCACTGGTACAGATCCTGCCCCCTAAATATCTTCTCAATTTCCCTCCCGGGCCCACATCAACTCTAACCTCCCGGTAGGTCTGCTCCAGCAACTGGCACCCTCTGGTTTCTCTCTATTCTCAGAACTACCCCAGCACCTGTAGGCAACCACATCATCGAACCCTGACCCAGTCCCTTACTGGCTGCTGCTTCCTGTTGTTTCATGTCTGAAATTTGTCTCCTCAACCAACATAACTTGAAGAGTTTGGGATTTGTTTGGGAGTCCCCATAGTGCTGCACATGGAACCACTGATAATACAGATAAGCTCCATAAATGATGCCCACGTACTGGGGTTCAAGTCTAAGAAAATAATAAGAGGCTCAGGAAAATACTTACGCATAAAAATGTTCAGGTTATGTAGCAATATTTATGCAAAGTAAAAAAAGTTCAGAGCAATCTAAATGTCCAGTAATAAGGCAAATGATTAAATAATGTCCAGGACAATAGGGTATACATTAGCATTCAAAAAGACAGTGTAAAGAAAGTTTCAAGGTATAAGATGAACAAATAATATTATATTGATCCAAATATGAGGGCTGTCCAGAAAGTATCCAGCCATGTAATATAAAAAATAGAGGCATTTATGGCTGGAGTTTTTCTGGACAGCTCTCATATATAAATAACATGATACAACTGGGTGAAAATATGTATTTATGTTCTCAGAAATAAAAATTCACATAAACAAAAAAGAATAATATACATTATACTTGGGATTCTACAATTGCATTATCACTTATGTTCTAAAGTCTTTTTGATGGTAAAACATTGGTTGACTGAAAGACTGAGAAATGAGTTAGTGGTTATTTAGCTCCAGTATTGTAAAGGGAGGAGGTCAGGGTCAGAGCTCAGGGTGTTGTTGAGGATTTCATCTAATCCCCACAATATTCCAAAGAGGGAAATAGTACCCCAGTTACTCAAACTTCTACTGATATCTCTATTTGACAGGTGATGAAACCAAGGTTCAGAAAGGCCATGTAACTTGCCAAAGGTCCTCAACTAGTACTTGACAGGATACATAACATCTTTCTCCCCAGTGAAGCCTATTTTGCATTGGGAGAGATAGGCAATAAGTAAATATACAAGTAAGTAATATATTTCGAGATGAGGATAAGTACTCTGAAAAAATAAAACACCTAAGAGGATAAGGAATAACTGGGAAGAAGTGTCATCTGTGAGGGTCCAGGAGGGCCACTCAGAGGAGGTGATGTTAAAGCAAAGAACACTGGAGCATGGTGAGAAAAAGGCAGAGAGAATCCGGGGAAAGAACATTCTAGAAAGTAGAACCAGGGGAAGCCGGGATGGCTCAGTGGGTTAAGCGCTCACTTTGCAGTGCCGGGGACCAGGGATAGAATCCTGGCCCTGGCCCTGGCCCGTGCGGAACCATATGCTGAACTGGGAGCTCCCCCAGTTCAGTTCTCTCTCTGTATCTCTCTCTCTCTCTCTCTCTCTCTCTCTCTGTCAAAGATAAAAATAAATAAATAAATAAAAATATTTAGAAAGTAGAACCAGCAAGTGCAAGGGACCTGAGGCAGGAAAGAACTCGGGGTGTTCGAGAAGCACCAATAAAGCCATCAAGGCTGCCGTTGAGTGAGCAAAGTCGATTGTGATCATGACTTTGCTGGCCACGCCAAGGAGTCTGCAGCCCATTCACCCAGAAATGGGGAACTTCAGGTTGGTTTTAAACAGTAAGGTGCCATAATCAGATACCCTGGGCTTGTGGATACGTTGCTTACAGGTAGAACGCTGATGAAGGCCTCATGCTTTCTAACAGGAATAAGACCAGTTGTCCATTCCTGTATGTGAGGCCTTGGTCCCCCATATTGCTTTCAACAGTCAGATTTCAAAGGACCACTTCCACCCAGGCGTATTTGTGCTCTCCCGGTGATTTGCAGGTTTCCTGATTCCTCCAGCAGACTCTAATGACCTGGGCTTTGTGCTGATTATGCAGTTTGTTGAGACACCACCCCGTGTATCCAATAGCAGCTGGAAAAATGCTCTTCTTAATTTATAACTCACAGAGCACCGCCAACACGCACCCTTTATGGGGCTGTTCCTTCTGGAGCTTAAATTGTTTAAAATATCAGATGGCTTATGCAATATTTGTTGAACCAAATTACTATGATTAAGTAACCACTTTCTAATGTAAATAGCAGCTAAATGTCAAAAAATCAAGAAGTCTGATCTTAGCACGGATGGTGAAGAGGCCCATTTGCTGACATCTGTGAGCAGTGGCCATTCTGATGAGGGATTCTGGCAGCTCACAGGATAAAGGATCTTAATCACTTTAACAATCTGATCCTATTGGTGAGAAGGGAAGAAATGGTTCATAATAATAATGAATTATGTCTTGCTTACTACTACAATACCATTCACCAATGAAATATACACTGTTTATATATATATATAAAGGAGCTTTCTAATGCAGAAAAGTCAATAAAATTATGTGACCTGATGCACATTCCTACCTTAGCAGAGGGTATGCTAGCATGTGACTGAGTCCTCTTTCATAACTTTCAACCCTCTACCTAAGATGAACCTCTACTGCTTTATAGAAGCACCTTTTTAAGAAGCCTTTTGACACAAAATAGGCATTTGCTCACTGGTCAAAGGAATAAAGAGAAGTGATGTAAATAAAGTGATTATATACAAACAGTGCTACCACTACAGATTTTCAGACTCAGGTCCTTCAAGATTGGCTGATCCATGGGGAAGCTGGGATGGCTCAGTGGGTTAAGTGCTCGCTTCGCAGCCCCGGAGACTAGGGATTGAAGCGGGGTGTGCCCCTGGTTCAGTTCTTGCCGGGGCCTATGCAGGAGGCTCCCGGCCCAGTTCCTGCCTGCGCAGCCCCACGCCTACTGGTACCTGTGGAGTGAAACTATATGGAAAACTAATGCTGTCAACGATGGAGACTGCTCTGGGCCCTCCCCCTTCTCTCTGTCTCTCTCTGTCAAAAAAAAACAAACAAAAAAACAACAATAAAAATAAATCTTTAAAGATTGGCTGATCCTGCCTTTCTTATACAGATGACATACTGAGGTCCAAAGATGGGAACATGACTTGCTCAACATCAAATGGCCTTTACACAGAAAAGCCAAAAGTGGACATCAAGCAATCTGTCCAAGGCTAAACAACTGTTATGTAGAAATGTCAACGGTGGAAATCAAGGCTCCATGCAGAGTGCTGAACAGATAGATGTTCCTCATAAAAGCAGAGGAAATGAATTAGCGGTCAGAAGCCCAACATGTAGCCATGTTCTCTTTGGCCGGTACAACGTTTTTTTAAAAACTGGAATTGAATACCAACAGGTAATTTCATACAAAAACTACTTTTCAGCTTTTCTTAATAAATCAGATATGACCACACTGAAGCGACATTTTGTATGGCTAATAGGGTTGGGCCCTTCAAAGCACTCATCCTTCTAAATGGGACATGAGTGCTCACCACTCCCTATTGTCTCTGACCTCCTCACTTCACTCCTTGTTGCTAATTGCCTGCCCCCATAGGCATCTAAGTTTTTAATACCTGCTTAAGAGCATCATCTGCATGTTTGCAAAATACTAATATTGAGTGATTTAGAATTTACACTAGACACAGAACTATGTCCCCTTGTTAAAATCACTTTTATGTTGGAGCCTGCCACAGAGAGTTGGACAGTGTCAGACTACTAAGCTTAAGGTTACAGCAGAGGTGCCATGCGCCCCTGCTGGGGGTCCAGTGGGGAAGAGCAAGCAGATCAAGATGAGTAAACAGGGGAGTGGCTGTGGTGTGGTGTGGTGTGGTCATCCTTTGTTTACTCATCTTGGCCCTCTAGACTGAGTTTCTTTAGTGCAAAAAACATGTTTTGTCTCCCTGACATTTTGCAAAGTGCAAAGAGTAAGCATTTGATAAATGCTGATTAAATAAATAGAGTAGACTCTCCATTAACCGGAACTCAAGGAGCCAGCACACTCAAGCAACTGGCAAAAGTGCTTGAGATTTTACCAGTTCCTGAAGAGTGCCAGTTGCTTGAGTTCTAGTTAACAGAGAGTCTACTTACATCTATCTGGCATCCACTAATCCCAGTTAACTGAGAGTCTACTGTATAAGGAAGGATGAGAGCAAAACCTCATGAGCTGCTGGAGTAATATAGAAGAGATAAACTGGTAAACTAGGAAAGTCTAATTTAGGCAGCGAAGGCTTGGAGGCGAGTATAGAATCATGAAAAAATATGTTTCTTAACTTCTCTTATTCATTAGAAAGAGAAAGATTCAGGTGATGGGGGAGGGTGTAGAAGAAAATAATGGCAGCAATGTGCTCTGGGAATCTTTTTTTTTATTATTAAAATTGATTTTAATATTCATTCCTGCATTTTTTTTTTAGAGCTGTTGATATTAATGTCTGTCTCTAAAGCAAGAGAGCTGGCCAATTGGAATCTAATTTTTGCCACCAGTCCACTATGTCACAATGTAAGTACAAGACCAAGGTACAGACAGCAATTTCCCTTTGGGACTCTACAAATCCTTTACAAGGAGTTCACCCCCAGGAATGTGCCTTCAGAATACCCAGAATTGATGTCCTAAGATTAAACATTTACTTGCATCCTTCAACATCATTTTTTGTTAAGCAAAAATGCACTTTGCTCATCAAATCCTTATAGTCATTCTATGATTTTAGTCTGTGTACAGTGTTTAGATGTATACAGGACTGGGGCTGGGTGAGGCCTAGGGTGAGGTAGAGTATGAGAAAGAAGCAAGAAAGCTTTCTCAATGTGATAAACAGGACAAAATCAGCCATAAGTTAGCATGAATTTCATTCGTGGTTTGTGAAATAAAATGTCCCAGTGTCCAAGGCAGAAAGTTGTTGCTGGTTGTAAAAATAATTACAGGGGAATAGAAATGACTTTTTCTTTTTCCTTTTTTCAAAAAAAAAAAAAAATGCCACTTGTCACAAAAAGGTCTTAAACCAGCAATCTGCAATAAAAGCTGTGTAATAACAAGTAAGATTGCTTTCTTGATAATTATTAAGTAGAGGCCCCACCAAATTTGACAATGACATTATACAAAGCCTTTTTTAACTGCCAGCATCATCTGTTAACTATAGTAGTTTCAACCCAGATGTTTCTGAGCAAAGGCTCTTAAGAATTACAGTTCAACTGTTTCTACCTACCCAGAGGGAAATAAATTGTTCTTGCCATTAAATCAACCTCCTTGACTAGAAAGATTGCTTGCTGTGAATTAAGCATAGAAACCTATCCTAGAGTTTGCACCTTCTAATATGCTCAGGAAAAGTATGCAAATATGTGGCTTGGGGCAACTGAAAATGTCCCATTCACGAGTAAGGTGGATGAGGACAGAAGAGGCAGCTCTCACTGTGCTTTTCAAACCAGCTCCACCTGTAGTGCCAAACCCTCTCCAGTTATCCAGGGGGGCCCTGGGAATGTGAGGCTGCCCATGTGATTAAAGTAGATGCAAATGTAAATATTGGGCATTCAGAAAACGATCTTTAGGATCTAGGGCTGCAATGAAGAGATTCACATTTAGGGGCCTTGACTTTAAGTGATAGGTTCTCAAAATGGAAACATCTATTTAGAGAAAACTTGAAACAGCGGGATTTGTAAGACTCAGCAGCAAGAAAATGGAAGTGATTTATGATTTTAAATGCTCATGGAGATGTTCAGATTCCATTTCCCAGGAGCTTTTTGACAGAGGTGGAGTGGAAAGGTTTTATTTACAACACCCCTACACACACTCTCTCTCTCTTTCTCTCTCTCTCTCTGCCTGTCTTTCAATATTTCTACTAGCATACCTAAGACACTTGAATTTAAACATAATTACGTTCTTTGATATGAATAATTGGCATTGTGTAAAATGTGAATAGATGTATTTTTAGAATGCTTTCCTATTATTATTGATCAGAAACATAAAATGTAAACTGGGTGTTTGCTGTGCATAACCAGCTTCAAGTCAAGTCCCTTGCATCTGTCCCATTTCCAACTGGACTACCTGCCTCCCTGATCCCATCCTGTAGAGAATTCTAGACCTGCACGACCTCTGAAGCCATCGACTTAGGGTTCTCAGAGGTTTCAGGATCACTGGTTTATTCTCTAGTATGTCGAATGATTACTGGTCACCTTTTGGGTCCCTACTGCAGAAATAGTCATAAATATTGTATTCCTATCTGTGTTCATATGTTTGTCAAAATTAATTAGATGAGTAGAGCCAGTTCTTTGAGGGAAAATAAATTTCTAAAGTAGAGACTTGAGCCTCTCCATAAATTCTCATGAACTGCTCATTTCTGCAGCCTGGCTAAATAAATCTATCCTATAACTGTTGGGTCTGCCAGCTTCTTCCTGCTCCATGTTCAAATTCTAACGTTGATCTCTAAAGACTAATGATGTCGGAGAACTCAAGTTAAACTAGCGGTAGTTTGCACTAGGCAGGAGACCCAGCTTTCTTAGGCAGTCTTAAACTTTAAGTTTCCTCATGCGGCTCACTGGAAAGATCTGCCCATGAAAAACAACACAAAATGAGAGCAGAATTTTCTGAATGTTTAGGGGCCCTGAATGCAGGTGGATGAAGGGAGGCAGAAGCCCACCCCACCCCAGGCCCCCACACTGTCTTAAACCAGGACAGAAGTATCCACGCTCATCCCTGGGCTTAAGGGTAGAACTCGTACCCTTCAGCACAGAGAAAGAAGATCTAATCAGCGTTCCCCAAGTTACCCATGCATTAAATACTCCACATCAGACCTGAATTTTATAACCACTCCATCAAGCGGCAGGGGGACAGTGAGAGACACACTATATTTTAAATCCATCTTTTGTCCTAATCCCCTCTGAGCTGTAAAACTTGAAACAATTAAGCTTTTATATTTTACAAATGACAAATGACTAACTAATGTGCTCTCTGTGAGGTTCAGAGCCTGGAACACGTGGTCTTGAAGCAGCAGAACTCCTGCAAGTGTGGTTCCCTCCGGCCTGTCCCTCCTCTCCTCCTGGCCTTCACCTTTCTATCTTCAGGTGGGGGGAAGTATCCTCACATTTGCTAGTTCTCATGTTGAAAACATTATCACCATTTCCCCCTGAAAAGAGCACATCCCAAGAAATCTGTCTCGTTCTCTCCTCTAAAGGGGAAATCAATTTGCTCTTGTTGGAAAATCTCAAAGAGAGCTGGGTGTTGAGAGAGTGCTGTGAGGTCCATGTGGCTCCCAGCCTCCTGGTCCCCTACTACGTAGCAATCCCTCTCTGAATCCCAAATCCTAACAAGGTGCAGTTCAAGTGTCATCTCTTCCGGGAAGCCTCCCTGGTCACCCCCAGCCTATAGGAAGCTTTCTTTCCCTGGAACCTTTAGTATCTGTCCTCTAGTGCAGGAGTCCCCAGCCCTTGGGTCACAAACCAGTGCTGATCTGTGGCCTATTAGGAACCAGGTGGCACAGCTGGTGAGTGGCAGGCGAACAAGCGAAGTTTCGTCTGTATTTACAGCCACTCCCCATCATTCCCGTTACCTCCTGTCAGATCAGCAGCGGCATTAGATTCTATAGGAGCATGAACCCCATTGTGAATGCACATGCAAAGAATCTACATTGCATGGTCCTTATGAGAATCTAATGCCTGGTGACCTGAGGCAGAGATAAAACGGCGATGCTCACACTGGGGAGTAGTTGCAAATACAGATGAACATTAGCAGGGAGGTTTGAGTGCATAGAGACCAGAATAAATCAACTGCTTACAAGAAAATAACTCAGGGTTCCCATCAATTCTGCATTATGGTGAGCTGTATAATTATTTCATTATATAATACAATGTAATAATAAGAGAAATAAAGTGCCCATTAAATGTAATGCACTTGAATCATCCTGAAATCATCCCCCCAGCCTCTGGTCTGTGAAGAATTTGTCTCCCACCAAACCTGTCCCTGGTCCCAAAAAGTTTGGGGACCACGGCTCTAATGTTTGTATCCATCAAACAAACACTTATCAATAGGCTCAGCTCTCCATGAGAAGGGTATTCTTTTCCTTAGCCTGATTGCAAACTCTCAGAAGGCAGCCACTGTGGGGAAACAGAATCCCTCACTTGACATTCGTAAGTACTGTTATTAATCTTCTACCGGACATGTTTGAACAAATCTAATTACAGGTTCCTCTGGAGAAGACACCATGCCTGGCACATTGGCACGAATATCCCACAGTCATTAAATATCTACTCAACTGACTGACGGCGGAATTTTCGAAAAGGTCAGAGTCAATATAACCTGAAAAGTCCACACACAGTTCTCCCTTCTCGGTGCGAACATTATAGCTGATGAGGCAGGATAGAGTGGTGGTAGAAGAGGAGAGGTGAGCAGGGCAAAAGGACATTAGCTAATTCTGAGAGATAAGTAACGCCATTTCTACTTCAGAGATGACGAAACTGGGGCTAAGCACCAAGTGCAATGTCAGGCAGCTGGTAACTATTATGTCAAAGGTAAGAGGTATGCAGAAACCATACACTTTGCCCCAAGTCGCACATTCAGGAGTTTGACCCCTGGCCTTGCAACTCCATAATGCATACTCCGTGACATCACACAGCACCCTATTATGGGAGTTGCTCGTAGAAAAAGATGCCTTTTAGTGGCAAACATGGCCCTCACTTCTTGCAGGCTTGGTGCTGGCTACCCGCAGGCATCCTCACGGTCACCAGCTGATGAAGGAGGGAGTGGGAGAGAAAGTGGGCAGACGGTGTTTTGGGGTTCAGGGAACAGTGGATGGCACCCTCTCCATCAGACCCCGAAGCTCCTTGGCCTTGATCTTCCTGCCACAGACACGCAGAGACAAGCCAGTGACGCAAACCCAAAGGGAAATGCTCAGGAGTTGCCGGCTCTTAAAAAGAACACCAAGAGCATCCCGGGGAAGGCTTAGGACATGCCCACCATGACCTCCAACAGGCCCCACAGGTGTCTGTGAGGGCTGCACCTTGAACTTTCTTGTTTCCCTGTGCTTCTCTGCATTTAGTGCGTATCTGCACTCACAGCCTGAAACTGCTGTTATGGTCCCTGGTGGAAACATAACCGGGAGCATTAAGCGGCTCAGTGCCCCACGTCTTCTTCCTACACCGATCTGGATTAGGCCTGGAGAGTGGGGAAAGCAGTCAGCGGTTGGCCTGGCATGGTCAAGGGCAGTTTCCTTCCTATGACCCCAAAGATTGCAGAGCACCCTACACGGGGACGGCATCATGGCAAGGAAGCTCACGCGAAGCTCCAAATCATAACACTAGCTTGCAAGATGTGACCCACTCATGATTCTATGACTTGGCTAAAATCAGACAAAATACTCCAGAGTGTCTGAGCCCAAAGTGGGGGATATGAGGAGGCTCCTCCAAACAGTTGTGTGAAGGAACGGGATGGATGGGGGTTCCTATTCAGCAGACACTTGCCTTGCTTGTAAACAAAAGTGCAGACTTGGGGACCCTCCCCAGATATTAAAATCTGGAGATGTAGCTTAGAAACCTCTCCATTTAACAAGCTTCCCAGGGGATTCGTAATTAGCCAGCCTTCACCTCGCTGCTCCTGGCAGCACAAGGCCCTGGCTTGGATGAAGCTCTGGTTCCATAACTTGTCTGGGCAGGTGGCCTGGAAGAGGCACCGACGGTCTCTGAGTCTCAGTGTCCTCATCGACAAACCAGGGATAGCGATGTTCATCTAAACACCTCACAATGGTGAGGATTAAAGAAGGAAATGTAAATGAAGTGTTTAGAAATGAGCCTTCACTTGATCTAAACCAGTGACTGTTTGGGGGACCAAACTCCATCTGGTGAGACACATGGCAGAGCCAAAAGGCCGGTTCAGGGAACTCAGAACGCAGAGCTGGTGTGCACATCTCTTGGACAAGAGAGAGCATCTCTCTGCTTGCAGTTTTCCCAAAGCTTGCCTGGGCCTGGGGGCTCCTGCCTCTCCCTCCTCTCGTACTCCCCCATTCTGTGCTCTTGGGAAAAGACCTCGAATTTTACCTATTTATCCTGCCCCTGTCTTTCCAGAGAATGACTCTCCCAACTTCCATGAAAATGCCCAGTTCACTGGTGTGGTAATCCCACCCTGCACGGGGGCATTCTGCCAGCCCAGGGGAAGAGCAAATTTATTTCTTTTCATGCTTTAAGATGTTATGGGCTGCATATTGTTTTAATGCAGTGCATAATTACAGAAACTGCTCTGAAAATCTATATATTTTATCTGTGCTTTATTACACTCAGAATATTCCCCAATTCTTTTTCATCTACATGAACCAGCTTAAAATATATTTTGGCATCCTTCTATGTCATCTTGAAATTGAATAGCCAATTCTTACTGTAATGAAAATACTTATGCACCCGCCTGGTGATATACAACACTACACTCTAATTACGGCTGCACTTTAATTAACCTGAATTGAAGAGTGTTATCATTAAACTGCTGGTACTTTGAGTTATGGCTTTTCTTTAATTTAAAGTAGAAAACACAGATAATTAAGCCTCCAGATAATCAAATGCTTGAGGAGAGCTTCAATGTTTTGGGATGTTCCTAAATCTCATTAAATGTCCTTTCTTTATTGATTATTTCTACCTCGGCTATATCATTGTGCTAAACGAATAATAGCACTAAGTTGAACACATTCTCATTCACATCAGAATTTTTTGTTGTTGTCTTATTGTGTTCCGGAAGCCGTACTGAACAAACACTAAATTCTCAGACAACAAGGTGTGTCGGAGGGATCTGCTTCTCCCTGGGACATGTTCTAAACGTGAAAATCAATCGAGGGAGATATTTACAGCAGCCGCCAGTGTCCAGCTCTTGAGCTGGCTCTGAAGGGCAGTGAAGCGTCACACCACTCAATGGGTCACAGGTGGCAAGCTCACAAGTGCATGGGGCCAGGCCTGGGACATGCAAGCAGGCCTGCTTGGTTTCAGACATCAGGGACGGGAAGGCATATACTCGTCCCTTCCTTAGAGCAAACCAGAGTCAGTTTGCATTCAGTAGAAATGCAACATCCTGTGTTGGCTCGTGAGATTTTCAAGGAAAGTCAGAAATTTATTTTTATGTGAAACATAACTATTTTGAAATAATAGCACTAACTTTTAGAAAATTAAATACTACAGAGGGCAAATCCGTGGGTCACATTTACACTGTGGGCATCCCAGTTGCAGCTTCTAGGGAAAACAGTCCAATCCCTACAGGGTGACACTCCTATGAACCGATTTGGTTCCCAAGAGCAAAGGTGGGAAAGCAGGCTTTCAAGGGAGCGCTCATTTTAGATGTAAACACCAAACCTGAGAAGATCAACTACCAAGGCAGAGGGCTCTGAACTCTCCCTGCTCATGCCCCCAATGCCATAGGACCCCTTCCAGGCATTGGCAGCTCTGCTGTGTGCCCGGTAGATGCCCCTTCATCAGAGGTAAGAGACCTCAATTGCCTTTTTATCTATTCTAAGTGCAGAATTCTCCTGGGTTTTCTATCCTAGGCAGGCCAAGCTCCAAGGAGGAGAAAATCCCCAGAGATAGCCTCTGTGTTTCAGGACTTGGTGCCTCTGAATAGTTAACTGCTTTCTGTGGCAGAAAGAGAAATAGCTTTCAAAGACAGGAACACAAGGGAGTTACAACAGGGCATCCATTTTCAGAAAATAACTCCTTCTGAATCAATTACCTATTCATTTTTCCAGTCCATTTAGCATTTAAACTCTCGCTTAGAGGCAGGGTGAGAAATTTCAGTAAACAGCCAAACCGTTTTGGATTGCTCGAGGTCTGGGCCCTGGGACGAGCCGAGGCACCTGCTGGGTTCACTGACAGGCATCTCCAGGTAAGCCCCAAGCTACCAGGCGCTCCACTCCCTCTCCATTGTGCACACAACCCGAAATATGAGGCAGGTTACCCAAGAGTCCCAGGACGATGGCCCTCCCTCTCGGGGTCTGTTTGGTTTGTAGGGGGGCAGACGACACAAGGGAACAGCTTTTCTTCCTCAGTCCGATAGGTTTCCAGATGCCCCCATTGCTTCCCAGTTTTTATCAGTGAGACCCAGTTTACAAAATCCTTTGCTAAGGTGTTAATGGATCAGGCTGAATGTCTCAGCATTTCCAGGGAGTCTGTGTTTTCATAAGGAACAAAGCTCCTGCTTGACTTTAACACAACATCTGAGATTCTAAGTGAGGAATCTGAAGCATTGTCAGGGTGGAAGGTTCTAGGAGTCAAGGACACCTGGAGCTCCTGAGTTCAAACCCCTTAGGTGATCTACCTCGGGGGAGGGGCTACCCTTACTCAAATCCATCTTGCTAAGCCAATAGCAAGAGAAGCTAAGCCTCCTTATTTATTTATTTTTTTAGATTTATTTTTATTGTTTTTGACAGAGAAAGAGAGAGATACAGAGACAGAGATAGAGACAGAGAAGGGGAAGGGCCCAGAACAGTCTCCATAGTTGCACATCATCGGTTTTTCCACATAGTTTCATTCCACAGGTGGGCGGGGCTGCACAGGGCAGGAATTGGGCTAGGGTCTCACCCCAGTGAGAACTGAATTGGGGGAACTTCCCAGTTCAGCATATGGGTCTGAACAGGCCTGGGCCAGGATTCGATCCGTGGTCCCTGGGGCAGCAAAGTGAGTGCTTAACCCACTGAGCCGGGGCTTCCCCTAAGCCTTCTTATTATAACATGGCAGTTGCTCACTCAAGGGCTAGATTGCTAAGGACTTTTTCAAGGCCTCCTTCTGATACATGCGGTTCAGCATTCCCTCAACATATCGTAGACACACTTTGAACAGTGGCTTCTCTGACATCTCTATGATCTGAATTTATTGAGAGATTAAAATACCTTTCATCAAGAGGCTAGCGAGGGAGATGCTAGGATAGCTCAGCAGGTTGAGCGCTTGCCTTGCAGTCACAAGGTCAGGGAATCAAATCCTGGCCCTGACCCCTGCAAACCCAAATGCTGAACTGCAGTGCAACTGGTAACCACTGGGATGGCATGATGGTGAAGGTTCTCACCTCCCATGAGAGAGGCCCTTAGTTTGGTTCCCATTCCATGAGGCCCTACTGCCACCTGTGTGGAATAAAACTATGTTGCAACTAATGATGTACAACTTATGGAGACTGCCCTCTGGGCCTTCCCCCTTCTTTCTCTCTCACCGTCTCTCTCTCTCTCTCTCTCTCTCTCTCTCTCTCTCTCTCTCTCTCTCTCTCTCTCTCGGCCTTCCCCCTTCTTTCTCTCTCACCTTCTCTCTCTCGCATTTTAAAGATTTGTTTTATTGTTTTGACAGAGACAGAGAGAAACAGAGAGAAGGGGGAGGGCCCAGAGCAGTCTCCATAGTTGTGTATCATCAGTTTTTTGTTTTGTTTTGTTTTTATTGTTAAATTTAATGGGGTGACATTGATTGGTAACAATTAGACAGTTTCCAGTTGTACAAGTCCACATCACATCACCCATACTTCGCATTCATCATCAGTTTTTGACATGGTTTAGTTCCACACAGGTGGGCAGGGGCCGCACAGGATGGGAGTGGGGCTGGGGGCCTCCTGTATGGGAGGTACAGGCACACACCCCTGAGCCAGGGGTTGAATCAGGGGGTGAGAACTGAACTGGGGGCCTCCAGCATAGGAAGCATACCCCAGTTTAGCATATGGATTTGCATGGGCTGGGACCAGGATTCGATCCTCGGTCCCCACGGCTGCAAAGCAAGCACTTAACCTGCTGACCCATCCCTACTTCCCTTCTAACCTTCTTTCAAACAATAAAATAAAACTTAAAAAAAAAAATAGGCTAGCAAGATTTGGTTTTGCCCTGGTAAATCAGAGACACATGGGTTCATGCCACACTTCATAAATGTGTCTATGTCACAGAGGCATAAGTCAAGACAGGCAAGACAACCACAGTTCATAATTTAGTACATAGGATGGATCCAAGCCGGAGGTTCTCAGGACTGAACAGAAAAGTAGGTCCAGCAGAAATGCGCAAAGCAGAAACAATATAAGAACCCACCTTCCCATTCATTGCACAAGGCTAAGTACACATGTCATCCTCAGTAATTGTTGAGTATCCCAACTATGCTGGGTGGTAGTGGGGTGTCTTTCTTGCAAGAGGTGCATTAAATATCCCTGAGAGCCAAAGAGCATATGGTTGATGGCCACTTACTCACAAACAGTAGGGAAGGACAGACCCACGAAGGCACTGGAGAGATACTCTGTGTACATTTCATTTGAGACTCCTTCCAAGTAGTATTTCTGCCACGTGTCTTCCTCAATCTAAAGGAGAAGAACAGAAGAGGAGAATTTAAGATAGGACAGTAGTCTTTGAAGGAAAAACTTGAGTTCCACCATCTCTGAAACAAATGAATGCATTGGTTATATGATGGTGACCTTCAGCAACCAGGAACACAACCACATTGCCCACACAAAGTTTTCCATAACCCTAAACTCATAGACTAGAAACACCTCTACATCACCACTTCTTTTTAAACCTATATGATTTCCAAGGATGCAGAGCCATGGGCACTCACCACAAATATTGGGGACCAGGTAAAGTGCTACAATGTTTTTGGAGAGCAATTTTATACTTGTTATCAACATTTATAAAAGTACACACTCTTTTAGAAAATTCCATTTTAAGAATTCATAGCAATGAAACAAGTAGACAAGCATATAAGGATATATGAATATGTATCAGAACATCCTTTCTATTCATGAAAAGCTGGAAATAACATAAATGGTACATTATACAATGGAATAAAGAGAATTAAAAATTATGATAAAAATATTGTAAAAATAATGTAAAAACACCATTACTAAACAGTGTATACTCTGATTCTGCTTTTTTTAAATACCCTGTAATTATCTGAATGTTTATAAAGCCACTGAAAAATCGAGAAAGCTTTACACTAGAACACTAATAGTTGTTGTGCATGAGATGCAGAATGACACTTTTTCTCTATAGATTTCTGTATTGTCTGAAGGCTTTTACAATGAGTGTATATATATTACAAAGAAACAATACATCTATTTCTACTTTAGGGGGAAAAAAAATTTTCCAACCCCACTTTGAATATCACAAAAAGTACAATGTAGTTTCAGAGCAGTCTTACCCCAGTTTTCATTAAAATGTGTTGGGTTGTTTTTTTCCCCCCTAATTAATCAAGTTCAACTGTTTTTCCCAACAACCCTCTTCAGACCAGGCATTCTGGAAAGCTTTTACCTCAAAATCAATCTTTAAAAATTATAATGTGAATAACAAGAATGCTTAGCCCCTCTCTGGGAGCTTGAGGATCTCACAGATTCCTATTGCAGGGAGCCGGTGGGATCCTCGGCTGTCTGTAAGCTACTTTTTCCTATATTTATTTCCACTGGAGGTTGGATAAGGGCATGGGATGAAAGGGACCTTCCCAGACAACAGGAAATGGCTCTTAATAATTTCTTATGCTGATGTTGAATTAAAAGGCATCTTGCTTATGGCCCAATAGTCAATAAACTGGAGAAATGCAATGCTTGAAGTTGAAAGAGACTAGGAAACAGTGGGAAATGCACACCTACAAATCCACTTCGTGACCCTCTGGAATTCAAACACCAGAAATAATTCAGAAATAAATTGCATGCCTCCTGCTTCTATGCTGTTTGTCTGCTTTATGTTCAGTCTGCATGATTAGATTATGTGGGTTAACCTCATTAGTTTGAGCTGCCTCTAACCTACTCCCACATGTTAGACATCAGTTACCCAATGCTGCTGGGCATGGGTTGTTTATCTATAAATTGGTCTTCCCCAGAGTAGGATCTTTAAAAAAAAAAAAAAATAGGTACACAACCATTTCTACTGATAAACTTTATGATTTCAAAAATTAACTGCAATGTGTTTAACTAAGCATACATTTTTTAATTTCCTCAAATCATAAGATTTCAACTTTTTTCCCAAGTGAAAGATATACTTGACTTTTAAAGCAAAGTTCATTAATTCTACCTAATTTAAGGAAAGCCTAGTCTGCATTAGTAAATATTTGATAAACAGAATATTTGGGTCATTATATTATCATAATTTGTTTTATTTGTAAAGAGGATACTATATGAGGAAATATGAATTATAAATCTTCATAGAACTTTTTGGATAAGTAGTATTCTTGAAATGGAAGAATTCAACCTATGCTTTTAGCAGACATGTCTTTTATAATGTGTTCCTGATGTTGCTAATTGAAATATTACACTTGATTTTTTTTATATCTTTTTATATTTATAGAGAGTAATTATTTTATCTTCAGTGCATATTTATTTCTATTTTACTTTTGACAGATAGAGAGAGAGACAGAGACAGAGACAGCTAGAAAACCGAACTATGGGAACCCCCCAGTCCAGCATGTGGGTCCGCCTGGGCCGGAGCCGGGATTCAATCCTCGGTCCTCGTGGCCTCAAAGCGAGCGCTCAACCCACTGAGCCGTCCCGGCTTTCCCCCATTGATTTTTAAAAATAACAAAAATGTGAACCTTTATCTCAATTATTTTTTATTGCTAGTGGCATTCTTCAATTAACACTGTTTTCATATTTTTTTTTTTTAGTTATGGTTGATATTTTCATGCCTCTATGTCCTAACGGAAATACTTATTGTCCAACTTTTTTGTAGGTTAATCCCTAAACTTTTTAAATAAGTAGAAAGAGATTATTTATATAACAATATTATTCATGCTTGTTTTGAACTTGGAAAAATTGTTTATTTCATTGGTTTATTCATTCAACAGATATTAATTGAGCATATTCTGTATCTCAGGACCCATTCTAATTACTGATTACATCCTATTTATTAAACGGGTATTTATTTTCCTATATTTTTCTCATTGCTGGTAAAAGTACCAGATATATCTGGCAAAGATATATCTAACCAGATATATCTGACTTTTACTGATATTTTTCCACATTTCTTTTCCTTCAAGTTTGCCTTTGTGACTGACTTAAAATGCTTGAGGAGAGAAAGTTAAAATGCTGGAAAAAATGTACTGAACTTTTCTAGAAAGCAAAATGCCTTTCACCTACATCTGCTGATTCTCAGACTGTGTCTACCATGCTAGATATGGTAGCACTGAATAGACTGTAGCAACGCTGAGGACTTTAAATCCATTGTCATAAACCTTTAAGATTTCCACATTTCTACCACTATTTCCATATAGATATTAATAACTCAACATGTTTTTCACATTTCTGATGAATGTTCCACAAAAAAAAAACACCAAAAAATACTTTAGAATGGTTATGATGCTAAATTTTGTTATATGTATTTTACAACAATTAAATTTTTTTAAAGAACTCTATGTTACAAAATAAGAGCAGAAGCAAGAGAACCCATTTTTTATCCCAAGAGCTTTAATTTATCACTTCTCATTAAGGTTATCTTTCTATCCATCACTTATCTTGAAAAAGCAAAACCAAAAGTGCACATTCTTTTTGTCTTTGTCACCAGTAATAAAATGAACTCTTAGGAAAGAAAAACATAAGTATAAAATAGGTTTAACACACCCATGCAAGAGAAAAGGACTGTGTACAAGGAGATCTAGAGAGGGTGGAGCAAGTCATTGTCATTACGATTTCCCTTAAACTGATGACAAAACTGAGGCACAGGGGGGTTGGGGGGGTGTTAAATAACCCATTGAAAGTCACAAAGCCAGTTAGTGGTATAAATAGGATTCAGCTCATGCTCTTAACACCCTACCAGAAGGCCTCTTGCTACAGATGACAGGGTAAATACACAGGGAAGTAGTGGTGTTAGGATTTGGAGGGAGAGGGCAGGAAGAGTTGGTTATATATACGTACCTAAGCGGGAAGTATCAAAACAGAAGTTCCACAAGGATTCAGAATCTTAAACCATGGGGCCCATGGCTTTGTGAGAGGTCAGTGAGAAATACTATTGATTTTGAGTTGAGCTGAAAGGGGAGTTCAGGCTTCCTCTCAGAGCACAATGGCATTATTTCTATTCTACAAAATGAAACCATCCCAGCCTACAGCTTGTTTCCTAAAATAGTACATGCTCTTCTCCATATTTGTGTTGTCAACGGGTTTTTTTTGTTGTTGTTTTTTACTGAAATGTGAATACATACTTCGCAGCAGAAAAAATGAAGGAATGGGACCAGATGACTTAGGGAAAGGTGCCCAAATTAATTTGCAATCAAAGGCAAAGCATTTCCTGAAGCAGCAATTTCTCCATTGACTGTCACACCAAACCTCAGTTGTTTCAGGAGGTGCCTAGAGAAGACGAGCAGGTGATGTGCTGTGAATCCTTACTCATCAAATACCCACAGAATATTCCGGGAGAGGAGGAAACTGAGCCACGGGGCTCGCTCATCCACACTCCTCATGGTCTTATTTATTCAACTTCGATTAATTTTTCAACCAGTCTTGTTCAACCCACCAAGTAAATGGTTGCACACCAATCCATGGGCTGATGGCTCCACCATCAAAGGTGCCTTCCAAATGGAACCATCAGCGTTGGCCCTGGGGAAAGTAACACCTTCTTGATCCCAGATTACTAATGGTGAGTCCGTAAAGGCACCATTTATATTTTATGTTTTCTCTGATTAGAGTGAAACTGTGTTTCTCTAATGCTAACAGCCCAGTGGATGTGGAAAATCACCCATCCTGGCTGGGGTATGTTACGTGACAACCACTGTGATTTCTGTTCCCAGCAAAGAGTCTGAATACCCCTATTGATTGCAGCCAAACGATTTTGCGAAAGTCCATCTCTACCGCTAGAATCATGTAAATGATTCCCAAGATTATCATATACCAATCCTTATTTAATTGAAAACAAGTTTGCTGCTTTAATCCAAATATACGTTATATTGTGCACATCAAAAATAATGAACTGAAAGAAATTATAAAAACCAATGACCATTACTTTAATAGCAGCAATAAGAAGAGGTGAGTTATAATATACACATGAGCATTGCCCAAAAGTGGTAGGAAGAACCTAGTCTAATAGCAAGTTGTTTTTACATTTATATATATTTTTAAAATCTACCTAAATTTTCAGTTAGTATTTTTCCTTTAAATCATGCACAATTTTAAATCATAAAACTACTTAATAAAAGTTAATTAGCCACATTTGAATGAATATTTATTCATATAAATTAAACAATACATTGTCACTGTCCTTTAAAACTGAGTGTGGTGACATAAACTGGCCAAAGCATCTTAGAGCCCATAAAAACATTTATTTCTACAAAAAAAGAAAAGAGAGAGAGAAAGACAGAGAGCGACAGAGAGAGAGAGAAAACCCACAGAATGTGTCAAGCCCTTGACTATAATTATAAACATGAAACCAGCATTTACAGGCTCTAGGCTGATGAGTGTGTGGTCCGGGCAGTAAAATGAGTGGGTCACTTATTCCCACCCCTCAACAGTACGCTCTGTGACTGGGAAGCATCTCATTTAATGCTGCATTGAAGCATCTCTTTCTAGAAAGAACAATGTTGAGAAGACTTTATCATTGAACTTCTTCAATTCTCTCTCTCCTTTATTTCCTTCTAACTTCCCACGTTAGCAAACTTGCCCCAGTTTTTATCCATGGGCGTGTGGCTACCTCTTTCTCTCTCCCTTCTTTGCCTCAACATTCAATTTTTTTCTTTAAGATTTATTTTATTGTTTTTGACAGAGAGAGACAGAGAGAAGCAGAGAGGGCTCAGAGCAGTCTCCATAGTTGTACATCATCAGTTTGTTTTTGACATAGTTTCATCACAGGTGGGTGGGGGGGATCACACAGGAGGGAACAGGCTGGGGGCCTCCCATATGGGAGGCCCCCAACCCCACAAGTTAGGGTCCAAACGGGGGGCATCCCAGATGGGAAGCTCGCTCCTATGAGAAAAGAACTGGGGGCCACACCCCAGTTCAGCATATGGGTCCACACAGGCTGGGGTCAGGATTCGATCCTCAGACCCTGATGCTGCAAGATGAGCACTTAACCCGCTGAGCCATCCCGGCATTCCCCTAGCTTCAATATTCTTATGTGAAATTATAAACCCTAAAATCAATTCATAACATTAAAACACGTCGTTTGAATATTGCTGGCTTAGTTGCCAGGCCAGAGAGAATGCCTCACTGCACAGCGTTCTGGGCATGGAGGCAACTGGTAATAAAGTTGAAACCAAAGAAAAGAAACAGGAGATGGGGAATGGATGGTGGTTTGCACTTTTTCAGAATATAAATTTATTTCTCTCTGATGCCAAACTGCCTATCAGTGCTATATTTAGATGTGGACTCAGGTGAGCTGCCCTTCCCAGAGCAGCCTGGGACTTCAGGGACCCCATACCCATTTGGCATTCCACAGTATGGCCTCTTTCAGGTTGCATTATCCAGAATGTGAGGACACGATGAAAAGACCTCATAGCTTCCCAAAGGCTTCAGGACAATTCAATTCAAACAAATTATTTGAGATTTGATGGAATTTCAGATAACTGGTTGCTTCAGCACTGAATGAAAGAATAAACAACTCCAAAGATAAATTTCAGGGTGGACTTGAGCCAAATCTCTTATTCCCAGACTAGTGGGCTGCAGACTATCAAATAAGATGTCTCCCATCAGACATTATAAAAAATAAAATGAGCCCGCATGAGGTATTTAGAGAGAGGTTAACGGACCATACCACATGCAAAAGCATCGGAATAGATGGCATTTCCCCACCACGTCACCCTAGCCCGGATTATTTCTGAAGAGACCTAGAGGGACTGAAGGTAAAGGGAGGATTAGCAGAAAGATATGAGATCTTTTAAAAAGAATTACTACTTAGAAATTACTTAGGAAAGTGTTACCTAACTGGCAGGAAATTTGTTAATACAGAGAAGGTTTCTCTACTTTCTCCTTGCTTTTCTCTACCATGTAGAAAAGGTGCTTATGCTTAAGGAATGTCAGACCTATTTAAAGAGTGAGCCTATTCACTATCTATCCAAATAAGACTTTGGTTTTGCCATCTTGCTAATAGTTAAGAGCATCCTCATTTGTGCTTCAAATAATAAGGTTCTTAAAAATACCACTAAAAACAATTCTAATCATGGTAGAGCAAATAGGAAGTAAATGTTCTCCAGTGGCTGCCTGCAAAGCAATCCTTATAAAGACATTCAGCACTCCCCTCCTCAGACCGCCCCCCCATATAGGATTGTCCAGGACAGAGCCTCTCAATCCAGGTGAAGTCTGAGGCCAGGGCTCTGTTTTTGTTTCTAATATCCATTCTTTTACAGATGAAGACTTTTGTAAAATCTAGCAGAAATAACTTTTAAAAGGGGGAGGGGGCTGAAAAGAAAAGACATGCAAAGTACAAGTCCCCAGTTTTTACCATTAGATTCAACCTACATAAGATGAACCTATTAAATTGCTTTAGAAGTTTCTAAGCGTTTACTCCCATTTTCTGTACTTATCAATTTGTGGGGGAGTAACAGACAGTTCACAGTTCATAGCCCTCATCCATGGACTGGCCTTGTAGTTGTACTGGTCCCACTCTAACTTATAAACCTTACTTCCCACAATTTCTCCCAAGTTTCAGTAAAGGAGAATTATATTCAACTCAACTTTTCCAAAGTAAGCTCAATGGAAGTTACTAACAGGTATTACCTTAAACATAAGATAACAAAGACGGGGTTTTAGGATATCCCCCATTAAGATGAAGTCTATTTTAAAGACAGAAAATTTAACCTGAATTTTCAGTGCCTGGAACAGTGTATAGTTCACAGTAGTAGCTCAATAATATTTGTTGAATGAGTGAATAAATTTAGGAAGCCCTGGATTTAACAAAGCCAACTGGGGATTTGTTTTATGGCAATGCTTAGCACGTTTAACATGTTCATATGAATTGTAAATCTCCAAGAGGGAAACATGGTGTTTAGACACAAAAGCTTAAATTTTAAGGAGCAGCTCATGGAGAAGGGCAATGCAAGTCTATGAACTTTCTCTTCCTGATTTCTCCACCACCTCGTTTCCCTTGATCTTTCTGCTAGAAATATATCTCTCTACAGCCATGTTCAGTTGTCAAAATCCAACTCTTCCTAAAAATTTACATCATGTGCCACCTCATGGGTAAGGCCTCTCTTCATTTCCCCTCTGCCCCATGATGTACTGTGCTTTGCCTCAATGGGAACACTGATCATGCCCTCCTCTAGGGAGGAAGGGGGAGCTGAATGAGATGATCCTTATGGAATGCTCAGAACGCTATCTAGCCCATAGGAGCCGTCAATGCAGGTTATCATCAAGTCTTCTAACAAAAAGCTATTATACAATAAAGCAGAATTTGGAACACAAGCCCCTTCCTTAAGCATTCAATCTGTATGTTCCATAACAAGCAGTAAAGCACCTTAAAAGGTGCTTACAAGAGGTGCTTAATTAATATTAGTTGACCTGACAAAACTAGAGAAAGAGACACAAAGAAAGAAGCACAATTTTTGTAGGCATCTAATCGAAAGTGAGCACTTTTGTAGCATTTAATGTTGGACAATGAAAGAAACCAATTCTGCCTCCAAATGCTAGAAAATTCTTCATTCTTGGGATCGAATAAGGAGCACATATAATTGGGTCCTTTCTAAACTTCCCAGAAAAAGTCTTATGAGCAACGTTCCTCTGGGAAATTTTGTCATCACAGGGCATCTTGGGGGTACTTACCAAGTGGCTTATGGTTTTCTAAATTCAAAATGCAAAACTTGGAGGCGTGAATTTGAAAGAAGAAACTGTCAGGAGCTGGTGTATGAAGTCCTTCCTCTTGCTAGTTAGGAGCCCCACAGTCAACCCTGCAGATGGGCGCCCCCTTTCTCCCCTCTCTCATGACTATGCTGTTTCCTAAAGTACTCCACCCTCTGTCTTCTCTTTGTCTTCACTTTTTGTGTTCCAGTGTTTCCAATGCATCAACAATGGGATCAAAAACAATGCAACAGGAAGTAGACTGAGCCCAGCAAAGGCTGTTATTTGGCACTTCCAATAATTCAAAATTCTAAAATTCAGGCCAAAAACAACTGTTAGTTGGTTCGTTGATCATTCATTCATTCATTCATTCATTCATTTGTAACTGGAAGAACACAAAAGGAGTTAGAAAAGCATTTCAGGGGGTGCCAAGATAGCTCAACAGGTTGAGTGTTTGCCTTGCAACTGCAAGGTCTGGTGATTGAATCCTGGCCCTGGTCAGTCCAAATCCATATGCTGAACTGTGGTGGTGAAGGTTCTTGCCTGCCATGTGGGAGGACCCTGGTTCAGTTCCCACCCTGTGCAGCCCCACATCTACCTGTGTGGAAGGAAACTATGTCACAACTAATGTTGCACAACTCTGGAGACTGCTCTGGGCCCTCCCCTTTCTTTCTCTCACCTTCTACTCTCCCCCCAAAAAACAATAAAGCAAAATTTTTTTTTTAAGAATATGTCAATTAAAAAAAAAAAGAAAGAAAAGTATTTCAATCAGTATAGGAATAATGAGCTTGCTTTTGAAGAAACTAACCACTGGAGTTGCTTATGCCTTTGCAAATCTTCAGTATTTTAGACAGCTTGGTGGGAACCCCACCGCATCCACTGCTAACATCCAGGAGAATTTCTCACCAGTGGGTGCATCCTAATTAACAAAAGTGTCCTGAGGCTCTGAGTCCAGTTCTTCCAAACTCCCAGGTGTACATGAATCACCTAAGGGTCCTAATAAAGCACAGTTCCTGATGCTGTAGTCCTGGGGTGGGGTCTAAGATTCGGCATTTCTGCCAAGCTCTCAGGCAACACTGATGCTACTTAAACATAAGCCACACATTAAGTAACAAGAAGCTGTCCCCCAACCAATGAAGAGCAGGGAACAAGTATTCTCCATCATGCCTTTGTGGACCAGAGATGAAGGAGAATCAACCACAGTCAAAGGATGGAGTTAGAGATAAAAAAGAATGTTTTCCACAAGTGTCACTAAATATTGGAACCAGCAGAGCAAGCTTACTGATAATTAGGCACAAAATGAGTATCCAAGTGTTTAGGCTGCTGTGGTAATTAGTCTAAACTGTATTTTAGGGATCCAGATATATCTCCTTAGTCTTTCTCTATTGATCCAGGCACCCCAATGATAGCTTAGTCTCCATTCCAATGTGGGCTGTGTAAAGAAAGAACAGTGACATGGTTATATTTAATTCAATTAAAAATAAAGTTTCAGCAAATGACCCTGGTTTGTATCCCTAATTTCTATTCAGCTTATCCATTTTAGGACACTGAGTGTGAGGATGAAAAAGCTTGCCAACTCAGTCGCATTTTAGTGACAGCAGATTCTAGATACTTATGTCTCCTATCGCTGTACAATACGGTCTAATAAAGTCGAGCCAAAGAGACTAGATTTCATTTCAGAGCAAAGGGTTCAGCCATAAACTTTTGCTTTCTGGCTGCACAGGGCCATTCTAGCCACAGGCATAAATTCTGCTAGTTTTAGGTATCTGGATGATTGGGAAGCCAAATGGGTTATTTGTGAGCCAGGTATCTGAAGCAGAAGCACCCACTTTAGTGTGTACTCATTGTTATCTGGAAAATCTCTCGCCAGCAAGAGAATATTTGCACAGGAGGTTAGAAATGACCTCAGAAATTCCCCTCTGCTGCATCCTAGAGTGCATTTTAGGGCTCATCAAAAAGACATTTGGTTCAGAAATTGAGAGTGGGCAGCCTATAAATTGCTGATGTATTTAGGTAGGCTGAGCAGGTTCCTTTCAAGGGGACCACAATCCTGAGTGCAGCAGCATTGTAGGAAGTACTGAAGCACATTCAGGCTCTGGGTTCAAATCCCAGCCTTACCGAGTGCCCCTGGGCCAAATTGTATAACCTTTCTAAGGCCCAGTCCCTTCATCTGCAAAATGAGAGCAACAATGTGACTATGTCTTAGGAAGGCAGCTGAAATGAGGTGATACATGTCAGTGCTTAACACAGTGCCTGGGAATAGCTGATGCTTGCTGAGTGCTTCCCATGTGTCAAGTGCTCTTGTGGTTTAATCACACTAAAAGACAGTTTTTACTGAGTGTGTACCCTGTAGATGTTCTATAAATGTCAGCTATCATTTTAAGTAACGAGTGATGATGATCATGATGATGGTGTTGGTGATAATGATGATGATGGTAATGATGCTGATCATGATGATGGTGACATTGTAATAGTGACGATGGTGATAATACAGACATCTTTACTGCTCACACAAAGGAACATAGGCCAGTTAGATGTTGAGCCTATGATTCACGGCATCCTAATGTTTAGCTACTGGTAGAAAAGCCTGGAACATCATTGATCATCAATGATCCTCTGGATTGAAGAGAAAATACTAAATAGCTAAGTTTTTTCCCCCAAAGATAGCAGTATTCTTTGGATGTCATCCCCACCCTCTGCCTTTTCTAGTGGCCAGCAAGTTTGCTCTGAATAGATATGATGATAAAAGATAGGTTAGGTATTTGAAGGAAATGATGGTCTTCCAAAATAGAAGGGACATGTGTGGACAAGACTCAGCCTGGTTTTCTCACAGAAGTCCCAAGATAGCAAGACCCCAATGGGTAGTCTGGATTAGCTCCTTCTGGTTCCTGGACTTGACTGTTACCCACATTCCTCAACTGGGGACTCCCTACACTCTACTCTTACCTCCCAGCATCCTTCCTAGCAAGTGGCTTTGCTCCTCATTTCCAGTCTTGCCTCACAGACTGATTTTGAACAGACACCTAGCATAACCTTGCTCCACAGAATAAGCATGCTAATAAACTGCCACTTGTTCAAACATTATTTTTAAAAAATACTTGTTCACCTTGTATTTGGAGGAGAGGCGGGGCATTGGGTGGAGTGATACAGAGAAGAATGACCACTGGTAAGAGCTTTCAGCCCCTAGGGCCCTCAGCAGTCCAATCCTAGCCTTAACTCTGCATACTT
>PVKE010005138.1:0-60578 GCA_004027555.1 Craseonycteris thonglongyai
CTACTACTTCCTCGCACTGTTGAGTGGGCAGCGTTCTACACTATACCTTTCATTTATGCATGTCTCTGACTCAACATGCCTGGGCATGCTCATCTGGAGAAAATATTGTCACACCTATCTCCTCAGAGCCCAGGTCACCTCCACCTGCCCACCCCTGGCCGCCGCATGGACAAATACAAACAGACTTCACACTTTCCCACTGAGCAACCACAATGTCACAAATCCTGTGATAGTCCAGTGACGGCAGAATATCCTGGGAGCTTTGGATGCATGGAAGGATTAGTAACTACACTGCCAGAGCAGATCAGGAAGGGCATCCCAAAAGAAGTGATGCTTAGACTGATCCCTAAAATTAGCCAGGAAATGAACTCAAGGTGGAGAGGAGGCAGGGGTGCAAGGTAGGGGTAGTAGCAGCAGGACAAATGTGCTTTTTCACTTTGCTCTTCTAATCTATAATATCACTTTCAATCTTCTTGATACCTTCTCTGGCAGAGGCTGTTAGTAGCCTAGAAAATATGCACACTCCCCTTCTCTCTGGAACTAATGGAACGGCTAGAAACATTTACCACTCTCCTTTGCATTCAGGTGTAGGGTTTGAAGTCTCCATAAGAAAGGAAGTATGCCTTCTTTACTCCTTCCATCCTGGTGTCTGGAAGGTGGGTGTGATGGCAAGAGCTGTAGCAATCAAGCCCCTTAAGGAAGAAGGGACATAAGAACACTAGGAAAAGTGGAGTTGGAAGTAGAAATGAGTGTGAGTCCCTCACAACTTTCTAAAGCCAGGTTACCTCAGCAATTTCTTCTATGTAAGGAACAAGTAAACTCTTACCTTGTCTGGATCATTATTAATTTGTATTTTTTTCTATTATATGCAGCCAATCCTAAGTGATCTTATCTTTTAAGACCATTCTAGCTCACAAGTAATTATCATTTCCTTCTCTAAATTTATAGCTCAAGTTTGTACCACTCACTAGACAAATCATCTGGACACAACCATTTTATGGCTATTTCACTTTTCCTGGATTTATATTATACCTTTCCAACAAGTTATAAGCTCCTTGAGGGGAGAGCATCAAATCATGTATTTTTCCTTGTCACCTCAGTTCCTAGCAAATTATCTGGCACAGAATACACGTTTAATAAATGTTTGCTGTCTGATTATGCCATGACTGCTCTTAGATAAATGTGGGGACCTTTAAATCTTTGTTTAAAACTCTTCAGAAAGGGAAATAACAGTGTAAAGGAAGATATATCCTAGGGGAAAAAACAAAAAGGATAAAAATTCAACCTATGGCTTGAGGGCTCTAAGATGCCATAATATGACTTAACATATAGTCAAGAAATCTCTTTGCTTTCTTGGCAATAGAAGTTGAGAGCAAGAGATCACCTTCTAGACTGAAGCCCACCACCTGTAAGCAGCCTCCCACTTTTGAGTGTGTCACCATTGATGAATTTTGACTCCTAAAAAACACAACCTCATGCATGTGGAAGCTATTTGTGCTAAAAGTCAGATTATCTCACACGTGCTTGCCTCGCAGGTCTTTACCCCAAACACAGATTTCACCTACATTTGCATAAGTAACATGTTTCACCCTGTATTGAGACTCTAAATTTTCTTTAAAAGCCATCAGCGCTCTGTGCTTTGGGGCTGTCTCCTTTTCTGCAAACACTGTTCCAGCAAACTGTCCTTAAAATACCTACATGATCTGAGGGGGGAAAAAGGCAAATGATACTGAGGAAAAAAGGAAAGAAAAATTACACCTGTATATCAACCAAATGAAAAAAAAAAATCTGAAAAGAAGAAAAACACAGAAAAGACAATATACAATATTAAAAAAAAAAAATCACTTTTAAATTTTTTTTCTTTGCCAATTCTGAAGCTAAGCACTTAGTCCTTCCCTATTAACTTTAGTCTTTCAAGCCATTTTTTCCATTGTAAGCACTTTCTAAAACATCATTTTCACACATTTCTCAGATATATTAATCCTTCCAGCATTCCTCTATGCACACATTATGGTACCCCAGCTCTAAATATAAAAGACTTTTATTATGTCCATTAACCATGGACATATGTGCTCCAAAAGTTTCCTGACATGCAGTCATTTGTGGTTTCTTAATTATAAACAGAAAATATTCACCAGAAAAATAAAGAAGCAAGTCCATAAGTATATCTTTCTACATTTGAGCTTTGCTTGTATACGACAAAACATTTGGAAAAACAACTCTCCTGGTTGCCACCACCAGGATGTGAGTGAGCACGCATGCATTTATAAACACCCAGAAATACACATACATTTATGTGTACAATGAAATCCATCCATCAAACAGGACTCAAACATCTGTACTTTCTAGAACTGCTGTCTTATTTCTAAAATAAAGGAACAGTTTTCCTTACACTCACCAGGTCTCACTCTGCATGCAAAACAAATCAGGAAAGGCAATGCCCAGTAAAATACTTGACAACGTCATATTTATTGAATGCGTTTTATTTTAACAACCAAAAAATTCTAACAGCCTAACAATGCACATAAGTTAAAAATTAATTATCACTTAGTGATAACAAAGATAGTTGATTTACATGGAAAAAAGAACATTTACAATATGTTAATCCTTATTCACATTGTTGATACCGCAATAAAACACAATTTGTTTTTCATTTCACAAAAAAAAAAAAAAAAAAAAAGGTGGGAAATTGTGCTTTGTCAAGAGGCACTACAAGAGAAAGTTTCTTCTTCCAAATAGATATTATATGACAGATATTGAATAAATAGACATATATGCATTGTAATTCGCAAAGATCTGGCAAGACCACAGGCTAAAATGCCCACAGATTCACTTAGAACCACTGCAAACTTGGCAGTGAAATTAAAAAATAAAAGGCAAGACTTAGCATTGAAAAATACCTAATAAATTTTTGGTTGAAGTGTAAAAGATACCAAATGCGGATGCCATCGATAGATGAACCACTTTGTAAGAGCTTGGCAAAATCAGTTTCCATTACGTGTACAGAGTGACCTTCAGCAACAGTGTAAGAAGACAATTTGGAAAGAGTAACTCGGAGATCAGGAAGCAGCAACCATGGACTTTCTGATTAAAGCTGCAGCATACTACAAAATAGGAAGGCTGGGCCCAGGGCTTAACTGCAAACAACCATCCTTTTGCAAAGGTATATGATGCTCATGTCAAGATAATTTTTGAAACATCATTATTTGAAAAGTACAGGAAAATGTCCCTTTAAAAACTCCAGAGGTTACTGAGCAGCTAGAATTAGCTTGTATTGCAACATGTCTTCTCCCTGTATATTGTAAGTTCTGAGTTAATATCTACACATAGAGGTTTTTTTTTAACTCCTACCTTTTATACCTTTCAAATATATAAATAGTATTAACAGTTATATTACAATGTTTGTGTAGTAAACAGAAAATAACTTTCAAAGTGATATTGCATGAGGTCTTTGACAAGGTTGCATGAGAGCACAACTCAAAAAAAAAAAAAAAAAATCCAACTGTGTGGGACTACTTGATGGCCACATCGAAGCATGGATTAGGTTCACCAGGTCAGTCCTGAAGGTGAGGTCTCCTCTTGCAATTATTATTGAGTAGAAGTGAAAAGTAATGCTACTGGTGTTTCTGATAGGAAGCTAAAGGAGACTGGGAGAAATATAGTAGATTGCAACTTTAATGCTCATTCCACTAAACAGCCTGTCAGCCTTAGTTCTGCTTTATAGAAGGTAATTGCTATGTAGGTAACTGGGAAAAGGTTTCTGTTGGTGATGAGTAGGTGATTTCACTGTAATTGCTTCACTTACTCTATTGCCTGGAGCTGCACAATGATTCAAAAACAGGCCCTTCTTAGGGCTGCCTTTTGAGGGAACAGATGAGGCTGGGGGCAGGGGCTGAAAATGTTTGGTTAGGTGGATGGAATGTGTATGAAGAAGAGGAAGCCCCAAGTGAAAGAGACATGAGAAACGTCTTTTGGGAGATGAAAGGATGGAGATTTATTTGAGAGGGAGCCCCTTTAACTGGGCAGCAACTTCTTTTCTAACTTAACATTACATTGAACTATTTTCTATTAAAAAAAAAACACACACAAAAAACAGCAACAACAAATAACTTCTAAATGAGCAGGCTTATTAATTTTAAGATTTGAAGCCACGAGCAGATAAATAAATTTCACAACAAAATGTGGCTCATACTATGAATTCCATATGTCCAATGTCAAAATGTCATTTTATCAAGACTGCACTAGTGTACAAGTTTTCTCTGCACTGAATTTCAGTTTGACTCATTTGGAATTCCACAGAAATACACCTGTTCACTACAGTAATGACAAGTTGAATAACGGAACATATCGAGTCAGTTTAAGTGTGCATTGTGTCTTTAAGAGTATTTTGACTTGTATCATTTAAGGTGCCCTGATTTTTTTTTTTTTTTCACTTTACTTTTTTCTTCTTTCTTTTTTAAAATTTTTTTTATTTTTATTTTTTGGCAGTGATTTATATTGTTAAATACATACCTCAAAAATTACCTATCAAGCTGCCAGATAGGAAGCCATAGAATTAAAAAAAAAAAAAATCAGGGACAAACACAGAAAATAAATAGGAATTCAAAAATAGTCACCCCACCCTGAGAGCAGGCCGCAGTTTATCGAAAAGCCAAAGCAACTCACTGTGAAGTGGTTTTTTAATACATAAACAAGTCTCTTCTTTAAGAACTCATTTCACAGTCTATTCTTTCAGATGTAAAGTTCTCTGTCCCATGCAACTTTAATATATATATGTAAATATATAGATATATACATATACATATACACACACACTTGTAGCTTCCTTCATTTACGTTACATAGGTCTTTTCATCCTGGAACTTGCCTGATGTCTCTTCCATAAGTGCAAGAATAATGAAGGCAGACTCTCCTGTGGTTATAATTACTATGATCTAGTCAATTGTAAAAGTGTAACACTTTAGTGTCTTTGCCAAGGCGGTAATCTGATCCCGAAATACTTGAACTTATTCAGTCTACAGGTGTATCCTGTGCAACAAAGAAATGTCAAAAAAGGCAAGAAAAATGAAACAGACAAAAAAAGGGGAGGGAAAGGCAAAAATAAAATAAAGCAAAACAAATATTTTAAGAAACTAAAACAGAAACTCCTTGGACGATGTATTGCTTTGCCTGGTAGGAGTTCACATTATCTCTGGTCGATTTCAGCAGGCGCGGCCTTGCTTTTTTCCACACTTTCCTCCTCAGCTTCCACTTTGTACATCTCCTCAGAGCCCTCCTCGCTGTCGTTCTCCTCAGACTCGGTCAGCAGCTCCTCGTCCTTATACTCAGCCACATCCACTGCGGAGCCCAGGTGTTCCTTGAGCTTCCCATGATGCTTCACATGGTATCGCTGGTTCTGGAAGAACTTGATGATGGTGTGTTTGGGGAGATCCAGCTGCGCAGATAGTGTGTGAATAGCTTCCTGATCGGGGTACAGGCCCACATCATGAATAAAACTTTGGAGGATCCCCAGGGCTTCCAAGGAGATCTTTGTGCGAGACCGGGGCTTTTTGGCACAACTGTCTTCAGTTGGAGGAGGTGGGGGAGGTGCTTCCTCTCTGGGAGGGGAACTCTCCTTGGTGGGTTGAGACTGCTGTCTATGAAGAACCTGATAATTAAAATTGAAGGAAAAAAAGTCAACAGTTGCCACATTTTATCTTCCCAAAGCCATCATCCCTCTGTGGTCTATCCAGCACTGGAGTAAGGAAGGCTATACTTATTTGTAAATCCAGGCCTTCAGAAAACTTAAAAGCATTATAGATTTAGAATCTCAGCTACAAAACAAGAGGTTAGTAACAGTAATGTTTTCTAATACTTTATTTATATTTGGAGGCACAAAGAAATTAGTCATTTGTTGCCCAAGGTTATTTGAATTCAAGCAATCTGGCTCCTAAGTCTTCCTTGCTGTTAACCAGCATAATAAGCCTGCCATCTCTCTGGAAGCTAATGACAAAGAAACTGGACCCAGAGGGAAGTAGAGGCTCTGCAATTAGAGCTCATGAGTTCAATGGGTTCAAGCCCAGACTCTTCCACTTAGCTGGGTATCCTGAAGCAAGACACCAAACTTCTTAAAGCCTCAATTTCACCATCTTCAAAACGAGAATAAGACATTAACTTCCAAGGAATATTGTAAGGATTGAGTGGTATTACATATGCAAAGAATAGTGCTTACCTTAGAGGTTGACACATTTTTTCAGGGAAGAGTCAGATAGTAAAGATTTTAAGCTTTTCAGGGCCACACAGTTTCTGTTCAATAATTCAACTCTAGTTTTATAGCGTGAAAGCAGTTTATATATATTGTAGGTAATATATAAACAAATGAATGTAGCTATGTTCCAATAAAACTTTATTTACAATAACAGGTGGCAGACTAGACTTGGCCCACGCAGAGAGTTTGTCTACCTCTGGCTTACAGTAAACATCTTATAAACGACTGTCATTGTTATCAGCCTTATAATTATTCTTAGAGTGTAAAAGAGGTATATGAGCAAGAAAATCAATTCTTCATAAAATTAAATGCTTAAAAATTTTCCTTTGCCTTTTATCTTGATCTTTCATAATGTTATTTTTTAATATAAGAACTTCCAAATTAATTTAAAGGTAAAACTTTTCTTAAATTATGAATTTTAAATGATTATTTTATACTCACGATGACCTTCTCAATATCATTATAAACTATTAATTCTGTTGTATATACACTTTCTAACTTCTGCTGTTATTATCCTAATGTTAAAGTTTTTCTAGTGGTTGTGATTAACTTAAATTTCTCTTTTATCTCTACCTATTCCCCACTTGTTAACCAAAAGAAAAACAAAAAACAAAAAATAAACAAAGAACAAAAACAAACAAACAAATAAAACCCTCTAGTTAGGCAAGCTTATGCTTCTTCAACATCATCTCTGAATAAAATAAATTTTCGTTTTAATATTTACTTATGAACTTCTTCAATTTGACGAAATAAAAAAGCAATACAGAGGAGACTGAACACAACGTGCCTGGCCCTCATCACCGCCAATGAGAGAAGGGCTTCATGGAGAGGGCAGAGGGAGCGCAGAGCCCACTGAGGAAGCCCAGCTCCTGCTCACTCCTCACAGCGGCAATAGCAATGCTATGTTACTAAGAGGTGAACGCGAGGTGCCCCACTGACAAGTGTTCTGTCACTTCCAAAAGCAAAGACCACGTTTCTCCTGTGCAGACTGTGTCTATATTTCAGAAGCATCCCAAGACCTTTCAGAACAGCGAGTTCACTTTTTAAAAAGCACACAGTTCTCCTCTTACCATTCTCTCTTATTTTATAACATCCTTTTCCAAGGAACAAATACAATTTTCTCTAGAGTTCAGGGATAAATCAGTCTCATCAGTGCAGAAGAAAACATGTCTAGTTATATTAAAGATTCATAGGTCCCACCAGTCCTACCACTGGCACGATCACCACACCCAACCCATGTGATCTATTTTCTTTTTTTAGCTATAAATATCAGCATCAAAGCAAGCACTTAAGGAAAAAAAAAATCTCTGCCATCTATCCCAGTCTTAGAGACCATAGGATGAAAAAATAATTTCTAACCAATGTGAAAATGCCCACCTTCTACATAGAATTTAATAAATACTAGGACAGATAAAATTGTTACTTAAGTAAGGTAATAATAAGCCGAAGAGAATAAAACTTTTCAGATAATAATCAAATAATAATCAAAATAAAAATACAAAGGACAATCAAAGGCAAATAAAAATATCTATCCTAACAAGATGGCCAATAGCAGAAAGAAATCTGAAACAGAGGACCATAAAACAGTGGCACTAAAGGTTCATGTGATGTTGACCAATTAAAACCAATGTTCTTGGCATCTTTATCACTTTCAGCTGAGAGTAAAGTCATGTGGTCTGCCATGGTGAGCTGGCATCAGCAAAAATGTGAGAGCTCCGTTACTTCAACACCCTAATTATAGCCAGCAGGACAAAGAGAGCTGCATGGTGGGCATGCACTGCTCCTGGCAGCTTTGATGGCAGGAAGATATTTGCTCTGAGGTCAAACTCTGAGCAGCCCAATCACTATAATAAATGAACCTCTATGTCAACAGGTAAGGATTTTGTTTTTTGGTGAGATTGAGATAAAGAGAGAAAGAAGACTGAAGTTATGTATGGAACACATACTCAAAGATCATATATTCAAGCACGAGTACCCCCTAGTAGAGCAATTGTGTTAAGTGGAAAACAAAAGAGAATTAAAGTGCCCCATTTTCTAAATTATGCTTGCCTTCTGTAGTAAAAGTCAGCATAACAGTTCCATTTAATTAAATAATTTGATTCTTTAGGGGTTTTCCATTGTGCTTTGGTTAGATTTAAAAAGATTTTTCCAAAACTACACTTTGAAGTTACTATAATTTTTCTGCATGATAGAGTTTGTTCTTCTCCTAAAGTCCAACTAGTTGGCCTACATTACCTTCCCTTCTTTAGAACCTAGAAGTAATAACACGTGCATATGAGGAACCACACATGAAATAGAAAAATAACAATAATAGCTACCACTTACTGAATGCTTACTCTGTGTCAGGCAGTTCTAAGAACTTTACACAAGCTAACTTCTTAATCTTCACAGTTGCTCACAAAGGTGTTATTTGGATCAAGAACAGTCTAGAAACAGAGCAGCTCAGGAAAACTCTTTAAATTACAAATTAAAAGCCCAGAAAGCTGTCAGTCTGAGAAAGCAGGTTTCCAAGGAACAATGATATCCCATCATAGAAGAGAATGATGTTTCTCAGAGGAGCAACAACAGAAAATAATCTACAAAGTGAAATGTCTGGTTCCTGGTCAGACAGTATTCCATGGTAAATTGGGCAGCATGGCAATATTTACATGAAAAAGGCTAAGTTCTATTTCCATTAATAGCATCTTTAAGCAGCTAAAGAAAGAGCACTCAAAAGAGAGAATGACAAAATGAGCAGGTCTGAGAAGAAATGATCTCACAAGTCACTAAAAAGGCCTGCTTGAGGTTTCCCAGTTACTCTGACACTTTTCTTTGGCTATAAAGCCCTTTCAACCATAATATGCATGAGCCTGAGCTGAACATACTCCCCAGATTTACTATCTCAACCATCTTCATTCCCTCCAAACGTTCTCATTAGTCCAGGCAGACAGTTGTGTATTGTATCTGGACAATTTTTAGCATTCTTCACTAGCCAATTGCAGTAGCTGATTAGTATGACAATCAAGGAACTCACAATGTCATGTGGTGGTATAAGTACTTGGACACATGTAGAATACAGCTCAATGCTTACAAGGTAGTTTTTTTGAGACAAGATCGATCCAAACCCTTTCTTTGAATCTTCCCACCTAAATTTTAGGAACTTTTATTCACTTACTTACATCTTGACTAAGTAATGTCAAGTCTTTTAGCCTCTTCTTTATAAGACTGGTTTTACAACTTCTACTTTGAGCTATAGTTGAGTGAGGCCATGTCAATGATTCCTGCTAGATGAACACATAAGCCACCCTGTTCCTCAGCTCATTTGACCACTCAGGCATGTATTTCTAGTAGATTATTATTATTTTTTAATCACAAAATTGTTCAATTGTTTCAACAAGACAGAGGATGCCCTGCCAATCGAAGAGATATACTCTTTCCTAACAAGTTTTTCACACACCTAGATTATTGTTTTCTAGGATTTTTAAATTTAATGGAGCATCTTCACAGACATTTATGTTAAATTGCCCAAGTCCACACACTTTCCAGCCTCATCCTTTTTCCCCCTTTTCAAAATGGTCCTAGAAGTTGACCTTTTCTGTCCCTAAGGTCCATCATCTTTCACATGATTTCCCCAAATAATAGAATATATCATTCTGTAAAGATAAGTCATCCATCCCTTTACTCTTGACCTTTGCAAAATGAAGCCTGATAATTCATCCTAGCTCTATGTTGGTTCAATGTTTCTCCATCACAACTGAACTTAAATTAATCTAGTGAATAATTCATTTCTGATAATTTCTACAAAGAGAATTTTAAAGGGTTTATTTAAAAATTTATTTTTATAGTTTCTGTTATTGATTTTTCAATATGACAGGGTTCATAACATTGAAATATCTAAGTAGGTTCAATAACAACAACAACAACAATAGTAATAATGGTAGTAGTAATAATATCATTCATGATAAAGCTTATTATGAGCCAAAAGTTGGCCAACATGCTATAAATATATTTTTATTTCATTTTATTTTGTAGTAATCCTGGGTGAATATTTTTACCTTATTTTATGATGAGAAAATTGGAATTCAGGGGAGCCTCAAATTTCTTCAAGGCTACATAGCTTGTAAGTAGCAGACTAGTATTCTAAAACAAATCTATTTTAAACCCTATACCCTTAAACATTATGTTTTCCTGCCTTCTATGAGCAAGAATACATAGGAAAATTGGACAAAGTCTCTAGATTAGAGGTTACAGGCCATAAATAAAATATCAGGTAGTAATAAATGTTGCAAGCAAAAATAGAGAAATGCATAAAGAAGAGAATTGAAGAAGTTATTTTGTGATATGGTGACAGAATAGCTCCCTAAGAAGATGATCATTGAGCAAAGGCCTGAACGAAGTTGAGGACCAAGCCATGAAGAAGAGCATTCCAGACAAAAAGAGGAAGCAAAAGGCTAGGAGATAGGAATATATGCAGTATATTTGAAGAACATCAAGAAAGCATCATGTTAGAGCCATGTCACCCAATATAGCAATGGGTGTCTATTAAAGAGTTCAATTAATTAAAAAAGAAAAAAGAAAAAAAAAAAACTTAGTTCCTCAGTGCCATTAGCCATATTTCAAGTGCTTGAGAACCACACTGTGAATACTATCCTGGACAGCAAGCACATTTCCATCCTCACAGAAAGTAGTGTTACTCAGCCCTATGCTAGGGAGAAATGACAGCTAAGAGGTAATCAGGGTCAGAGCATGTAAGGCTTTGCTTTCCACTGTCAGGGTGATGAAAAGTCCTCAAATGAATTGCAATCATAGTCTAAGCCAAAAATATAGTAGGATTTGAAACTGCCTCTATTACTGGAGAGAAGAGAAATATTCATATACCCATTTGCTAGGTAAGAAAAACTCAGCTTGTAATATATCACTGGACTGTCAATGGAATATCACAAATAGCAATACTTTAATAAAAACAACCAGAAGGATGCAATGGCACTTTCATCCTCAAGGGAATGGTTAATTTATCTTTAGCTGATGGCTACTTTCTTCACCAGAGAAGCTTAACACGTCTCAAAAGAATTATGTCTAAAACATTCAACCTTGGGTTAAGAATAAAAAAGGAAGTATCCATTCATCAAATATTTATAGACTATATGTAATAATTGGACCTATTACTTTACTAAGCTTTCTAACAAAGGGTCCTATCTTCAACAATTAAGTGTTGATGAATAAGTTATCAGTAGTACATAAACAAACAGAAAGTTAAAAGTCCACTAAGTTCCTTCTTATTTGCTGAAATCCCTTTGGGCTAAAATACATATATAAATCGATATAAAGATGGTAATGAAAAAAAAAACATAAATATATTCAAAAGAGACATCAACTTCAAAATAAAATCTAAAACCCCCTTGTCCAGTGATAAAGCACAATCATAAGATGGACACATTGTTTCTCTGCCTTCAAAACTGAAAAATTTGAAAACAAGTACAAAATGGTACCATGACAAAAAGTTGACTAAAAGAGATAAAGCAGCTCTTCCTAAACCCCTCAGTGTTCAAATAGATTCTGAAAGCCCCAATGAAAACCAGCTGGGAGCCATGTGTAAAATATAATGGTTTTTGCCTGCAGGGAAGGAAGTGAGATCTTGAATGATTACATTTAGAAAAGTATATAATTCACTGTATCATTATGGAGTGAACTGAATTACTTACAATAAGCCAAGGCTTTGTGGTCTTTTTAAAGAAAGAAAATTAGAAATTATTAAGGAGGTGACTGTAGCAGGCATCCGATGCATTGTGGTAATAGGTTAAAACAAAAATTGCCCATGTGGCTGCTTCTACCTCTGTGATAGGCCTTACCCAGAGCTTCAGGTCCTCAGTGGTGGCGCACCCCAACAGGAGATGAGAACACAAAGACAACATCTATTTTGAGTTAGTGTCAGAATTGCTTTGACTTGTTTAATTTTGCCTCATCTATGACAACAAAATGTAAAATAGTTGATACAAAAAAGAAAACCATTCTTCCACTAAAAGTCCTGAGAGAAATACAAGGGCTATCCAGAAAAAACCCAGCCACGCTCAATATAACAATGATTACATGGCTGTATACTTTCCAGACAGCCCTCACATATTTAATAGGCAGTAAGAACCCCTGGGCTGAAACCCCTGTGCATAACTTAATTAGACTCTGTTAAATAAGTGAATGAATAAATGCTGCTATTTTTAAAATATACTTCTTATAAAATATCATGTAACTGAGATATTTGTCTTAAGTTTCAATAACCTAGCTCCACACCCTACCTAATATTGCCTTTCTTTTTTCAAAACTAGCATTTAAGACTATTAATTTTGGCTTACAATTCAATGGGGAGAAGTTAGCATTAATGATTGATAATTAATGTAAATATATATCTATATCACCTACAGTATGAGCTACATATTGGCATACCATATACCTGGCACAGAGTAAATGCTCATTTCATCTCTGTTCTGCTGCTATAAATTAATTCCATATTCTCTTCTTTATTTTCATACCCACTATTATTTTTATTCTGAACAACTTATTATTTTTCTGGTTACTATTCCTTTTTAGCAAAATTATGTTTAAAAGTTAAAATAAAAAACTTCACTCATTATAGAAATTTATATCTAGTGGATATATAAGAGCAAATATAATTTTTTACATCTTTTTTTTTTTTACAATTTCTTGTGTTAAAAAACTTCCAGGGCATTATATTACCTATAAGATGATACTGTACAGAAGTTGTGAACTACAGATTTGAGGTCACACAGTTCTTACCTCCAACAGCACATCTGCTTACCAGCCTTGTGACTCTGAGCAAGTTACTTTCTCTGAGCTAATGTTCGTTATTCTGTAATATCTCCAGTGTAGTGATATGAGGATTGAGATAGTGCATGTAAAATGCTTAGCAGAGTTCTTGTCATAAGTATGGATTCCATTAATAGTTACTATCATTTAAAAATGAGAGGAGGGGAATCCGGGATGGCTCAGTGGATTAAGTACTCACTTTGCAGCACCGGGGACTGAGGATCAAATGCCCCAGCCCATGCAGAACCATATGCTGAACTGGGGAGTGCCCCCAGTTCAGTTCTCTCTCTGTCTCTGTCTCTGTATCTCTCTCTCTCTCTCTCTCTCTCTCTGTCAATAAATAAATAAATAAATAAAACTTAAAAAAAAAAAGAGGAATATTTAAGAATCAGTATTAAAACATCCTAATTTGAGCCAAGTGACCTTGGATGGTCTTAGAGAATGAGTATAAGAGAAATTACACATGCATTATGATTTGCCTCTTGACTTTATCACTCAAAGACATTTTCACAAGCAAAACATTCCCTAAGATACATAACTCAGCACTATTTCTAACTTAAAATGATGTTACTTGAGTTGGCTCTTATGGTTGTAATTTCACATCCTAACATTATAAGACTTATTAAAAACCATGGTTTTTTTTGTTGCTTTATTTTTTTGGATTATACAGTATCCTAAGGTCAAAACTCAGGAAATCTGTTATTAAAAAAAAAAAAAAAGTATCCATGAAGTGATGACAAATTGCAGACTACAGGTGTTAGATTACATTTTGACTCCAGGCAGGTTTAATATAAGTTGGTCTCCCTTTACAATTGCTCTTAGCACATACAGCTACAGAAAGGGGATCTAAAAAATAATAATAAAAATGGGAGAAAGAGAATTAGAGAAAAAAAAGAGCAATGCTCAATAAAAGAAGACCATGTCAAGAAAAATCAATACAAACAAGCAAAATATTGGGCAGTCTGACATGGAAATATGTGTTCAATTTCATCGAGCCTTAGTCTGAGTTTGTAATATTGTAACCAAGATGGTATTGGAACATCGTGTATGTTTTTAATACAGTTAATAATTAGTTCTCAAAATAAACACTTTGGTCTAAGATAAAAGCATAAAACACTGTGACACAATAATCTGTTAAAATAAACTTGGGTGTTGGAGGATTCATAGTTCTTAAAGCAGGCTTTGGCTTATATCATTTCCTCTTTGGTAACAAATTAAGAACAACTTTGGTATGATTTGGGTAAAAAAAAAAAAAAAATTCCAATGCCATCATTAATCTATTGGTAGTAGCCAGAATCTGCAAATACTGAAGAGGTAGCTGGGTGAGCTGCTTCTGCACTATAAGGAGATAAGCTGATAGTAAATTAAGCAGTCAAGATAAGTAACTATTATCTTAATCAAATAGACAGCATGCAGCTTAAAAAGCAATAATCTCTCCTGCTAAAACATAAGAAAGGTAAAGCATGCACACATATTGAATCTAATGGCAATTATACCTTCCCTTTCATCAGTATCATTGACAACATGACCAAAACCTTTCTATAAAGAGGACAGACAGAATCCATAAGATAATTCAGCAAGAGCATACTCTGTAGGATGGGCCAGGCCACAACCATTTATTCTCTGCCTAGAAGAAACCATGTCCCAGCCCACATACCCCAATGCCATTAGTCTTATACCCATGCACACCCATTTCCTCCTTGTTCCCACACACCTTTATAACCCTTCACAAAGTATTCTCAAAACAGAAAACTTATCCTTAAAATTCACAAAGAAGGCCTACATTTTGAAGACCAGATTTGAGATACAGGCAACACTATAGTGTCTTCAAAGAACTTGTATTTGCATTAAAACAAGTAAGAAATAACATGAACAGGTTACCTCTGAGATTCTGATTTAAAAGAAGGTATGACTTGTTTCACTGGTATAATCGAGATAAGAGTGACATTTCTACCAATATGAATGAAAGAAAAAGCTCTAAGTCAAGTTAAAAATAACTAGGGTACATAGGCAAAGTACTATAAAGTTGTACATCTAGAACCTATATAATTTTTACTAACCAATGTAATCTTAACAAATTTAACAATAAAATAATAATAATAATAACCAGGGTAACTAAATGAAGAGAGTAAAAGGTTAGGATGATTTGAATGCCAGCAATTCATAGTATATTAAAAGAACCAACCTGAAAATTCATAATACCACATCAATAGCAAAAAGCCAAGAAAGATAGATGTGCAAAGAGTTCAGGATGAGAGTGATCCATTAGAATTCTTAAACAATTAATCCCGCTGGCTAAATAATTCTCTAGTACAGCAAAAAATGTGACTCAAATGCCAACAATTTTATCAAATGCCAATGATACATACCGGTAACCCAGTGAGCTCTAAAATTTGATTTTCTAAAAACAGATTCAAGGTAAGCTTAAAAGAACAGAATATAGAGACTAGTTCAGATAAATAAATTTCATCCAATAAGTTTAACTAGGGGATAATTTTGATTCTTTTTAAGCGAAAACATGTTAAGTTAAATAGAGGTAGATAATAGACTCATTTTCATTAAGAACAGATATTGTATATCCAACCAAGAACTGTGTCAATGAAGATTTAAATAATGATTCCTAAGATAAAACACTATAGTTAGAATTCAAACCACTTCCAAATCTCTTAGTATTTATAAATCCAGTGATAAAAATAACTTGAAAATATCTATTTGGTAATGACCTAGAAACAAGGATAATATGGAGAAAAGAATTATGTATACTTTAAGTCATAGAATCTCAATAAATATGTAAGCTTCCTTGAAATAAAGCATTAATCTTCCTGATTTACACATACATTATCTAATGTGACTTTGTGGTCAAATTTCTATAATTATCTAAATCCTATAGTTAGGATATTATCAAAACAAAAACAAACTAATCTTACAATGTCAACGGGTACTACTGCATTTATTTTTCAGAGGAAGAAATAAATACATGAAATTTAGCTCTGGCCCCAAAATCACAAACCCTAGAGTCTAACATGTAACAAACACGCCCTTACTGCTATTTAGTTGATAAATGGAGAAAAATGCAAAAATATGTTCTATTTAAAGTTAAGCTTTGAACACAAATTCATTTTTGTGTGAATAAACATCTTCCAATTAAAATGTAAAAATAACACAAAAATGACAGAAGATACTACTCAATGTTTCAAGTTTAGGGTTAAAAGTAAAGACAAACAAAGAAGTTAGGGAAAGTTAGAATACATTACGGAGAAGTTCTTCTCCCAAATGTTAATCCCACTTTTAAAGAGCACATACTCAATTTTGTTAAAATTTGCTACCACAAAAAAAGAGACTTCCTGACAAAACTCAGCCAGGACTCAGTTTAAGATTAAAAATCCCTATAATTGTGATGGCACTAGTGACATTGTAGTTATGTTGTTTTTCAGCCTCATAAAGGTTTAAATTATTTAAGGAAATAGGGTATTTGGATTAGAGTCCCTTTACTTGGGTGGGGGTGGGGGGGTAAGAAAGAAGGTAAGCCATATGTTTGAGGCCTCACATGGGACTATTTAGAATCCCACGATAGGTTACATTTTCTGTATAATTTTTACAGTTGGGGCACTCAGAAATCAGAACAATCTGACAGTTATGGTTAGTAAAAATATTAGATGTTCACCAATAAAATACTACCTCAGCATATTTTTTGCTTTCTGGATGTAACCACTTAATAACAGGACTTGAGAAAATGGCACTGTGTGAATCAAACACATAAAAGTACAAATATTCCTTTTATAGAAAGCAAATCTTAACCAGTGCATTATAATCAACCATTCTGGTAAAAGACAAAATATCTGGCATTACTACACCACTGACATATTATGGCTTATTATAACCTAAAGTCCAAACTAGGTAAACAAAGTCAAATGATCAAAGAAGGGTTTTTCTCCTCTGACTGTGAGGTAGAGGTCATTGATCTCTAGGGAAGGACAGCAGAGGTTCCTTGTGGCTTAGCCATGAAAAGGTGTCCAGTGAGAGTTTATCAAACACAGCCATTAGTTTTCAACATCATTTAATTTCATCAGAAACTGGCTTCCTTGGTATTATTTTCTCTCAAGAAGAAAAAGAATATGGAAAAATAAAGTGATGTGAGGTAAAACTTCCCAAAGGCTAATTCTAAAGTATTCATTTAAATTACAAGCCACTTGTGATTATTGTAAGGATACGGGTTTTGCATCCTCTATATCAAAGATCTCACTAGCTGAAACAAGGTATGGGGAAACTTTTGCCTCTAAACTTTGTGGCAAGTGCACTAGGTGAGAGCTGGAATGCAGACAGGGCCAGGCACCCTTACTGAGACTATGGTTTCCTAAAGAAAGACTCTCCTCCCAGGGTACCAGAGATGGTCAGAGGAAGGAGAAGTTCTCAGTGCCCAATTCCCTGGGGAAAAGTAACTGGCTTAGTGATTGCTTTTCCCACAGGACAGATTCCGGTCTCTGAGCAGCAGAGGAACCATTATATTCTCATGAGGCCAGTCATGCAGCATCCTTATCTACTGAGATTCACAAAGCAAGTCCAATTTTGTCTCTGCCTGTCACCTGGGCTTTTCTAAGCACATTTGCATACCCTGTGTAGGTCATCCTCAGAACTGAATTGTCAAGTCATTATACTTCCAAAATGTGAATTAGCTTATGGGTGGATGTAATTTAATAGCTGAAAATTCAATACACAACAAACATACAAATGACATTAGTGGAGAATTAATCATTAAAGTTCTCAGTTAGTGCTCCAAGACCTCTTCACCCAATTTGTCCCCTGTCAGGATCTGAGTTCTTGCTGATTTCTTCCCCTCATCTGAAACTCCACATCTAGTCAATTCCACAGGCTACTGATCTTTCCTTTTAAGCAGTTCTTGGGTTAATTTTTCTCTGTCCATATGTACTCCCTTTACTATTATTCATACCTTTATAATCTCCTGCCTGAATTACAATGACTTCCTCCCAATAGGCCTCCTGCCATGGCCAACAGAGCATTTTGCCAAAGGCCTTCAGTGGCCTTAAATTGGGTCAAGGCCACTTGGACTTCCAAAAGGATTCTGTAAGTGATTACCAGAGATTAAGGGGAGACGAGGATGGTGGAGAGGGGAGTCAAATACATGGTGATAGAAGAGAACTGACTGGGTGGTAAACACACAATGCAGCACATAAATGATGTACTATAGAACTGTGCACTTGAAACTTAAATAATTTTACTGACCAATGTCACCCCATAAGTTTAAAAGAAAGGCCCTGTGATCTGTCTGCAGTTTGTGTCCCTGCCCCTGTCCTTGATCCTCAACCCCTGACTTTCAGGCTATGCTCCAAGGACTCTAAGCTGTAGCCCCCACCCTCATGAGGTTTTGCCCCCTACCTCTGTACCTTTACCTCGACTAGCCCCTTTACCTGGAAAACTCCTCGAATGAGGAATTCTGTAAGGGACCCTGAGCAGCATTCTTTCTGGAAGCCTCTGGGCCCTCCTCCCACTAGGTTTGTGGGTATTTGTGTCCCTCTTTTCTGCTTATCTTTCTCTGCCCTCACTTACTGCTGTTTTATAGTCATCTATCCTCATGCCTGTCTCCACATGAAACTGTAAGCTCCAGAGGGGTCTGTGTTACATCCATCTCCACATACTCAACACTCAGCACAAGGCCAGTCACTATGTTTTTTAGTGAGTAGTTAAAACTTAAAATTTATCCTAAGATGTCAAGAATACTTTTGTACTGCTAACAGCCATATTGTATAGACCAAAAGTATTCTTATTCCCATGCAGGAGGCCCCCAGTTTGGTTCCCGCTACCCCCTCCGCTGGCCAGTTCAGCCCCTGGCTCAAGGGGGTGTGTCTCCCATGCAGGAGGCCCCCAGCCCAGTTCCTGCCCTGCATGGCCCTTGCCCACCTGTGTGGAATGAAACCATGTTGAAAACTGATGACATACAACTATGGCGACTGCTCTGGGCCCTCCCACTTCTCTCTATCTCTGTGAAAAACACAAAAATAAATCTTTTTAAAAATTTAGAACATGAGCTCTAAGGAGAGAAAAAATAAGTGCTAGTTCACATAGGCACTCATTAAAAATTACACTTATTATCAAAAGAGTTGAATTACAATGGTTTGTAATAACTTATTACACACACACACACACACACACACACACACACACACACACACACACTTTGTATAGGCCAATACCACGCAGTGGCTCCTACAGTTCTTTAATTCTCCCTAAAATTATCTCATTGAAAATTACTGACATTCAGGGACATACGTTTAGAGTGTTACTGCTCTCGAAAATAAAAACTAACATATTTATCAGTTTGCTTCACTCTCCCGCTCCCCAATCTGTAGAAATATTTCTACTATCAACAGAATTCAAAAGGCCTACAGCAGACAGTTTCTATGACAAGAAAAGCTGCTGGAGGCAAAAACAACAAATAACAATGAGAGAATCCATATAAGACAAAGAAAGAGAACCTTTAAAAATGTATGAAAACTAAACGTATTTGCTTAAAAATGGATCATATGTATCACAATACAAATGATGGCTCTCGATTGAAATTTGAAAGGACGCTCGCTGTCTAGCTACTTAGTGCTACAGGAAGCACTGCACGTTTTTTTCCAAAACACATATTAAATGCCAAAAAGATTATTCTTGGAGTAGAATGAATGATGATCTTCACATGTGAAGAGCCAACAAAGAAAAGTAGCAAAATTACTGCAAAGTATATATTTTTGCCCCACTTTGATTCAACCTCTGTAGTCCCAACACTATGCAATTCAAAGTGAATATAGCAAATGGTTCAAAGTTAGGGCCAGAACCTGCCTTTGTTGCTTCCTGCCTGCCTTTGTAGCATAGTTAAGATTCTATCAAAATTTGTTTTTAGAAATATTCAGCTAAAACAAAATCATGGATGTATAGAAAATCTAGAAACTATAAACTATCTCACGTATTCTTATAGAGACTAAAAACCATTTTGGCATTGAAGAACGTTTTTGTTCTATGGTGGTGTATTTCTAAGGTATTATATAATTACCCTTAGTGAAATGATAGTTTTTAGCTTTCTCAGTGACTCTGTTGGAATTATAATTCCAGACTGAGCAGAGAATTCTATCAAAACTCTATTATCATATTAAAACACTTGATCATGTGTTCCCTCAAGATTCCCAACTTTCTATTTCTGAGAAGAGAACAGATTTAATGAGATATTTTCAAAGTAGAGCTGGTAAAGGGAATATTTGTAAAAAGCACTGCCAAAAAGACAATTCATTTGATAGACATAGGAAAGACAAAATTTACCAAGTATAATGGAGCAATGGGTATTAAATAATCATCCCTGAATAAACTCTACAAATCAATACAGTCCTTGTGGTCTAAACTAAAGATGACATTGCCTAAAGGAAATCTCTAAGGTCAACCAGCAATTAACTGAAAGGTTTTGATTGAAAATGCTATTGACTGCTTTTATATCAGACAGCTCCCAGTTATTATACTTCATGGGTTAAGTAGGTGCCAAGACATTAAACCATCAATAATCTATTAATACTGGACTATTTCGCTCACTTTTCCTGAATCTGCAGACAAGGTATTCAAGCCAAGTACCCGCTTAACTAATGCAAATTCCCCAACATAGAAATCATATCTTTATTACCTCCCAGCTTAAATGCCTAGGAGTGTTGACAGAATGTAAGAAAAATAGTCAGATAATAAATGCTTGTTTAGTTGAGCTAAACTAATATTTGTTTTTTAAAAAATTGTTGAAGGGATGAGAAACATGTCCTGGAATCTAACTTTCTTTCTAAGCCATATTTAACAGTTTCTAAATTGAATGTAATAAACACTTTACAGAAATAAATGAGAAGTTATTTAAAGTGAGGCTTATAGGTCCCTGCCACTCAGCATCTGGAGAGCAGTTATACATTGGGGCAGTGTGTATGTATATGTGGTATGTGTGTGGGGGTGGGGGTATTTAATAAATTTAATAGAGAAAAGCACTTTAATTAAATGCTGTCAAAGTGGATTGTATTAATGACTGTACACAGAGGAATCTAAAGTGAGCCAAGTTTATTTAGCAAATAGAGACTGGGCTTTCAAAGCCTGCAAGTATTTATGTTTCCACAGTTGCAGTACATCTAGAGGATGATGGTGGTGCCAAATGAAACCACTGAGTTATTAGATATGATGTTATTTATTGTGTATTATAAAAGTTTCAAAGGCCTCAGGGGAATTAATTTCATTTTCAAAATGAAATACTACATATGATCAGAAAGGGTTAAGAGAATATTGTCCCCCAATTTTTCTGTGCCCTAGAATTTTGAATCATCTGAGCAGTTAATGAGGATTGACTTTTTTGGGAGTTCATCCAGTCAGAATTCACTTCATTGCACAGTAGTGGCAAAATAATCAATGACAGTATTTTTTCTATGACATTTTTTTAAAAAGGTTTATTTTATTGTTTTTGAGAGAAGGTATGAGAGAGAGAGAGAGAGAGAGAGAGAGAGAGAGAGAGAGAGAGAGAGAGAGAGAGAGAGAGAAGGGGGAGGGCCCAGAGCAGTCTTCATAGTTGTACTTCATTAGTTGTGACATGGTTTCCTTCCACACAGGTGGATGTGGGGCCACAGCAGAGCGGGAACCGAACTGAGGGCCCCCCACATGGGAGGTGAGACTTTCACCACTGAGCCATCAGTGGTTACTAGTTGTGCTGCAGTTCAACATATGGGTTTGCATGGGCTGGGGCTGGGAACCAAACCCTGTAACTCTTGATTGAGAGGCAAGTGCTCAACCGCTAAGCTATCCCAGCATCCCCTTTTCTATAACTTTTTCTCCTGCTTTTTTTTCAGTGATTTGTCACTAAACATAATTCATTCTATTACACATAACAATACCTGAAAAATGACCAATGGTCCTAAAAAATCTCCATAAAAATTTGGTTGCCATAACTTTCTTAATGAAAAACATGAAGCACAAACTTCTACAAAGGAAAAGGCATCAAATGTTTGACTTGGGGCAAATAGGAAAAACAAAGGGGTCTTCCTCAGTATCTTCTATTTAGAGACTAACCACAGAAAAAACCTATTATTAATGAAAATATTTTAAAAATAAACAAAGAAAATGTGAGCCTTAATGCATGAAAGCTGTAAAAGATTGAAAAGCTGGTCTGGTTGGAAAATACTATGTGTGTGTCAAAATGATTTTCTCTACCGTTTGTAAAAATGTAATTATCCATGATATGCTATTATCCATGATATACTTACAAGGGTGAGGGATTTCAAATAAATGCATTGGAAGCTGAGGATTCGCCTTTGGTCTTACATCCCTGACACCACCATGTCTGTGAGGTCACAAACCACTGCCATGATTTACCACATCCTTCTTGCAGTTATATATACACTCCTTCGGTCTGTCTTAAGATTTTAATTCAAAACATGAGGAAGGGGGGAGGAAGGAAATGTAAGGATGGAGGAAAAACACAAAACCCAGCACCTATTTCCTTTCAAGAACAGAGTAATGATCACAAATGGAGACTTTCAACTTTCTAAATAAATAATCTAATCTTAATCCTCCATCCAAGTTATTTATTAATTTCATGTTTGATCTGTGTCTCTGTTCTGAAACTTATAAGCAACTCTGCTTTCCTCATCTGTGCCAAGATGTTTTAGACTAGTCTTTGAAATGCTACAAATGCAGATGGATATGACATAAAATAGGAACTGATTACATGTACATTTTATGTGTGAGTAATGGTAACACAGAACACAGATGACATTACATGTTCACATAGTGTACTGTCCAAACCTGCTTCACATATGCAAATATGTAGAGATTGTGGAATTATAGCATGCCCATCTCTAGTATATCTGTCCTGGGAGCTCACAAAAAAGTGGTTGATATCTTGCAAATAAACTGACAAGAAAACATCTTCTCTCCTGGGACATTAGTAGTTCTAATATGAAGATATATCAAAGAATCAAAGAATCATCAATTGATAGAACATACCAATGCATCTGATGAAGATTATGTTTTACAAGCCAAATAATCTTTCAATTTGCTTCTATCCTTTCACTACTAAGGAAGTGACTGTATTAATTTACTACACACACTGTTTAACTACTTGAGCTCTATCTCTTTGGGAGGCTTTTATTTTACATGAAGCATAAACTCAAATATAATTTCCCTCAAAAACATACCCCTAAATTACATCTACATGGAAATACTTGACATTTGTCCTCCATGATTATTTTCATTCTTCTATCACCACTTTTGAGTATACTTTTGACATGAATTGTCAAAAAACTGAAATGAAAAATAAATTTGAAAAATAATTTGCATGTAAATATTGCACTTCTACAATATATGCTCACATTAGCATATTCTGTTCATTTAGATCAAAATAGAAAGGAAGGCCTTTCCATATCCATATATATTTATCTTTAAGAGTTCACATCATAGATTTTAGCTTCCTACATTCAGAACACATTGTAAAATATAATTCACTCCTCATTTTGAAGTACATTGTCTTGTTTCAGTTTATTATATTTAAGGGAAAAAAACTCTGTTAAAATAACTGGTTTTCCATTTTCTACATAGAATCCTCAAATCTGTTGGGTGTTTGGCACTAGGAAATCATAGACTATAGACTCATTATACTGCATAATTCTGATTCTGTAAAATAAATCTAACCAGATATTCAAGTTAGCCTTGTATATTCCATACAGAAAAGAAATACAGACAGAGTGACCTGAATGTGAACAAATAAATTTAAAGTAAAGGAAACTATGAAAGGGATAGAGTAGAAATAACTACTGCCTATATAAACTATTTTTGATATCTAGATGATCAAGTGGGCTGTAATACCATTCGGTCATTCAGTTCTAGAAACCCCTCATCTTCCTCTTATACAATGGTTCTCTGTAGGTTTTGTTTATGAAAAATAAATACATGAAGATCCACAGAGCTTTCAAAAAAAAAAGAAGAAGTTATCTGGAGTCTATTCAGTGGTGTGCAGATAAATATTTAACAACTGGCTCTCTAGAGAAAAAAGCCCCAATTGGATCATCTGCCAATTTCTGTAGTGTGAATAATCCTGCAATGGCCAATCCTATTCTATTGACAGTGTAAAAACAGGTTTTTAAAATTCCTAAAAATTTACAACGGGTTCCTGTGAACTGGTTTAACATTACTCTAGCAGCATACACTGAGTCTACCTTCCAGACTTGCTCACTGGAAATCCTTCGCCTGGTCTGATTTACCTGTCATTTTCCTAGCCCCAAAGTGACGAGAATAACCTTGATGTGATACATAATTCCATAAAAGATTCCATATCAAAAGGGGAAGGGTTATATGATTTGCAATGAATTAGATCTAGAAACAACTTATGAGGAAATTGAACTTGTGACCTTAGAACTGTCAAATCTATCTAGTTTACTTGATCTCCCATTTCTAGGGTTAAACCGAGTAATAATAAAATAAATGAATTTCAGAACTTTGGCAGTTTTCCTTTAATTGAAAGTGTGCTTTTCTATCATTACAAGGGGAAGTTCCAGACTTCAACTTAATAAAAATCAGCAGTAGTTTTCAGCTACATTAGATTTCCACACTAAACAGAAACAGCTGAGAAGCCACAGTAGGTAGGTTTGGCTTCGATAGTTTCAAACTCAGTGGCTGGCTTTCTCTTGCAATTGTCATAACTATCAATCATAAGACAATCAACTGAATCTCCCTGAGCCTATATAAGGTGTGCAAAATCTTTTATTTTGTTGCTAATTTGTTTTTCCAAAATGCATTTGAACCTCTCAGGAGCAATGTGTTTTTATTTTTTTTACTTTTTGTTTTTTTACATCTCCATTAAAACACTCAAATGAGGATCAGAAATAGATGAATCAACTCACAGAATGAGTGTTTCAGATAAAAGAGTCTCTAAGATTATCTAACCCATGTTTTAACCGTTTACAAAACAGTAGATGAAAATTCTAAGAGTGTAAGGGATACAGCCCCTGATTTGAGGTCACATGCTCAGTCCTGTGACTATAATCTACGGCACTTGCAGGGACATTTTTTTTTTAACCATATTTTCTCCACTTGGTTAAAGGTTCACTGAAAACTGAGACAGAAAGTAACTTTTTAAATTCTTTACAAGATGCTCTAGGTCCTAAAATAGTAAATAGAAAGCTGGGGCAGGGGGATACACATACAGAAAATTTTTCATACTACACTTAGGTTTAAGAAAATCTCAGTCATCTATTTTAAATGTGCCTTAAAAAGGGGAAGCCGGGATGGCTCAGTGGTTTAAGCATTTGCTTGGCAGCCCTGGAGAATGAGGATCAAATCCCAGCCCCAGCCTGTGTGGACACGCATGCTGGGCTGGGGTGTGCTTCCCATGCAGGAAGTCCCCAGTTCGGTTCTTGCCCCCTGGTTTGGCCCCAGGCTCAAGGGGGTGTGCCTCCCATGTGGGAGGACCCCGGCCCTGTTCCAGTCCTGTGCAGCCCCACTCCCACCTGTGCAATGAAACTATGTGGAAAAACCAGTGAAGTGCAACTATGGAGACTGTTCTGGGCCCTTCCCCTTCTCTCTGTCTCTCTGTCTCTGTCAAAAACAATAAAATAAATCTTAAAAAAAATAAATGTGCCTTAAAAAATTATAATCAGAAGACCCTGCTTTCAAAAGAAGCATTTATGTTTGTTTCTACCATTATGTAAACAAGACTTCACAATTTTTCAAAAATAAAACAAAATGGTTAAATTTATCATCAGGTTCTTAACCCTGTGGCTCTCAGTCACAGAGCCATGATTCACACATTTGTTGTGAAGTGTACTTCAAATAATTAGTTGCCATCAATAGCAAAATTTTTATTTACTTTTTTCTTTTGTTTTGTTTTTAGTAAACTAGAGCTGATTGTATACTCTTTCTATAATGACACTATTGATACATACCTCTACTCCTATTTATTTGTGGGAGGAAAAGAGATAGAATTGCAGGTGGTGATGCCAAGAATTGAGTCTCAAAAAACCATTCATTATTATGTTCAGCATGGATGACCCATTAAAGAGTGTCCTAGGATCTTAGCGAATTCTACATCTTTGCTCAACCTATCACTATAGCGTCTACTCTGCAAATGTCTGTGTTCAGTTCCCTGGTAGCCTCTAAGGAACTCAAGACCAGAGAAAATTTATTTTCCCTTGTTTGAGTCCATCAGAGGCCAGTACAGAGCTGCTAATATGGTAGATGCTTATTTAATAATGGACCAAAGACATTCAAATATTGTTGCTGTATGACATCTTGACAACTCTGTGGACTTTAATGCACTGTGAGAAGGACGGCAGAAGTCCCAGAGAGTATCCAGAAGCTGAGAAGGCTTCTTTGCTTTTTCAAGCTAAAAACACTAAAAAAATAAAAATAAAAAAGCGCTAACCCACCTTTGTCATATCCAATGCAGTTTATTACGCCCTACAGGGATTTTACTCAGAGCTAAGATGACAAATTCTCACTTACCTTTAAATAACTTATAACAACTTTTAAAAGAGCTTGGAAATGTAGAAAGATCAGATGGAATTAGACAGCATTGAGTTTCTCTGTCTCAAAACAGTAGAGGCAAGGCATCCTTTGCTATTTCACTAGTTAATAAGATTTATATGCTTAACACCATTTGTGGTTCAACTGTGAACTCTTTTGAGTACAATTATTTACTTTCTCCTTAATATTAATTATGTGCTAATTAATTAGTGAGCATAATATAAAATGCTCAGACTACTATAATTTCTCAGTTGCCTTCCTTGCAGTCACCTTCTCATGTGAGCTCAACCCTGTAAGTCTGAAATTACTATCACTATTTCCAGAAAATTGAAGTGGCCTCTTTAAGAACAGAGAGCTTCAATTCCAGTGGTGGTCCTAGAATCCAAACCCAGGTCCTCTGAAGGTCCAGTACTCCTTCCTCTTTACCCATGCTCATCCTCATATTTCTGGCCAAACTATTGTTTTGGTCTGCTTCAATAAGCAACTTGACTATTTATATAACTTATGTTTAACAAGGAGGAAGGGAAGTTAAAAGAAATCTGATTTTCATTTGGATATTTTATTTTCTACTAAAATAGTTTAGAATCAGGCACTCCAAAATCTTATAGAAATAGCTATATTAGTATGTAATTGTGGATTGAGGTTGTCATTTCCATCAGGTTACTAGCACATTGCTTCACAAGTCTCAGAAGGGCAACTAGGACTGAGCTCCTAGAGCTACCCTCATGTCCTGTTTTAGCTATGACTTTCTCTCATTTGTTCAAGTGACTAGGTCTGAATCACAGTGTGTAAAGTCAGTGCTCCTGCTCTGACAAAATGGTCACACAGAGAACTTCATCAATGTGGGGTGGCCCTTCTCTGCAGGTGTGTATTTATTTCTTCTGCAAAGATGATGAATACTGGGACGATGGGATAGCTCAGAGGTTGAGCGCTTGCCTCACAATCACAAGGTCTGGGGATCGATTCCCAGCCCCAGCCTGTGCAAAACCATATACTGAACTGTAGCACAACTGGTAACCACCAGGATAGCTCAGCAGAAAAGTTCTCACCTCCCATGTGGTTCCACTCCGTATGGCCCACATCCACCAGTGTGGAATGAAACCATGTCACAACTAACGATGTACAACTATGGAGACCTCTTTGGGCCCTCCTGTCTTCTCTGTCTCTCTTTCTCTCTTTCTCTCTTTCTCTCTCTTTCTCTCTCTCTCTCTCTCTCTCTCTCTCTCTCTCCCTCTCTCTCTCTCTCTCTCTCTCTCTCGTGTGCACGCACACACACACTTTCTCTCAAATAATAAAATAAAAAAAGGTTGATGAATACCTTTCAAATCAACAATTACCTATGAATCATAAGCGCTCTGATAGAAAATTGAAGAAGAAAATATAAAGCAGGCTTCAAAGGTCCTAGAACATGTGTTTTTAGACTACAATAGCTTATTAGTAAAAGAGACTAATTTATACAATCCCTGTGCCTGCACCCCCACCCCAAGGGCCACAGCTTTACCAACACGTGCCCAGTGAGCCAGGTGGTTTGGGTCAAGTACTAACAATAAATTAGCCCACAACCCCAATGCCAAATAACAAGGTTGCCATTTGGAGAAGTCACCCTGGGTTTGGGGAATGTACATGAACAAGATAAGAAAAAGCAGTGTCTGTCTGTATGGTCAAGGAAAAATTATGGGGTTGAAAAGACATACTTATAATCTACCTGGTTTCCATCAAAACCATCTTTTAAAATACCACTCGATCACTAATCTACCTAGGCAATTCTTTGAAGAGCTCTGTAAACCTCTTGAGACTCTACTAAATAAACTCAGAAGGTCTGTTTGTGTTGGTTCCTTCAAACAACCATGCTTAAAAAAAAGGGGGGGAGGGAAGAAAGAAAGAGAAAAAGATAATATTATCTGAGAGAAGCTCAACATGGTTTAAAGATATTACCCAGTACATTCTGGAAACAACTAGGAAAAATTGATGAAAACAGATGTCACTCAAGGTCAGGATCAGAAAAAGAAATTGAACTTATGGATGGATTACACTAACTCATAGTTTGAATTCTAGATTAGGCAAGGTAGCCAGAGGGAAAATGAAGGTTTATTCAAAAATGCAACGGTAAGTGAGTAAGGTGAAAACTAGTAAAAATATGTGTGAAATTCTATCCCTTTTATTCACTCTTATACATGTAGTGCCTGTAATAATATCTGGCAAATGGAAGGAAGTCAACAAATATTTGTTAAATAAATAAGTAAAAATGTGGGAAAAAATATGCCCAGTCTTCTCAATCATTTCTGTAACCGGAAGCCTGAAAACAATGTTCTCAATCAATTTTAATCATCTTTACTAAAAGCCAGACTTTGCTAGAAATCCATAGGAGTATATTTTCTTTTTCACAGATAAAATATGATGAGGTTCTTGGTTAAAGCAATGACATATCAATATCCACAATTTCCATAACTTTAGTTTAAGTTTATTGTTGTTGCTTTTTGTGGGTTGGGGGAAGAAAGGATGCAATCTAATGCACTTTCTTACTTTCTCTATTTTGCCTTTCTCACAATTTGCTGCACACTGCTCATATCATGGCCCTCTGTTCTTTAAGGTTAAAAAAAGTGTTTGATATTCTTGAAAAGGAAGAAAGGAGGGCAGGAGGGAGGAAGAAAAGGAAGAAAAGGAGGACAACTAAGCTTTATGTTCAAAAGTATTATGTATGTTTAATCTTCCTATCAGAACATCAAGAAAAGGCCAAGGTGCTATAGGTTTTATATTATACCTAGTTTCATTTGATATCACCAGAAGGAAAACCATACTGTATAACAATGTATATAAAGGGTACCCAGCTGTCCCAAAACTTCTAAAAATAGAGATAAAGAAAGATTATTTATATTAGTGATTTTAGTGAATTCTAAGCACCAGAAAGAGAGGCAACGTGTATCAATGAGGAATATTTCTACATCAAATGACGCAGCTAATCTTGATTTTTCCCTTTACCACTAGCGTAGCATTGCACAAAGCATCTTCCATTTAGTTTTAAGGTCTACAAATCAAGGAGTATATCAGTAATCCACAGTGTGAGCTGAAGAGATTGTGTTGCCTCTCAGAAATGCAAAGCATCAAAATTAGACCATTACGGAAACATAGCAATTATAAAAGAGCAAGATACTCAGGAAACCAAGGTTCTCTATGTTCTCACAGGGCAAGAAAACATTGAAGAGTGGAACCTGGATGTTGGATATTTTATTTCCAACAAATAGCTAACCCTGGATGTTTAATTTGGAAAATGGAGTGTTATGAAGGTTCAGTCGCTCATAGAGAGAAAACTGTGCTTGGCAAAAACACTAGAACAAAACCATAAGTAATGAGAGGCACAATATGAACTCCAATTATTAAAATTATCAGCCTAGTAAAATATCAAACCCACTTTAAATAAATAAATTAATCAGACACAGAATGGATTACTGCAAAATTCTAAGTTTACTTTCTATCAATATCAACAACACAGAGCCTGAACACATAGAAGTACATGATGTTGTTTTTAATTGCAATAAAATAAAAAGGCATAAAACTTTGATACACATGGAATTTTAAATTTCCCTACATATTGGTTTCCTACTGCTTATTTGTCCACAGCACTTTACATTAAAAAAAATCATATGAATCTCCCTTAATACAAGAATTTTGTATCTGATGACTTCCTAATCATGTCTAAACTGTCTGACTTGGTAAGTGCAGGGTCCTAGGAGCCATGTTCTACTCCATGGCCCCAAATTTATGGCCCAAGAGCAGCCTACTCACAAGTTACCTATAGGTGGTCTATAGCTATTTTGCTTTCTGCTTCTCATTCTTCTTCAGATGATCCCAACAATTTGCAAACAGAACTCCACCTCTAAAAGGCAGTGCTTTCCAAATTAAGTGTTTGCATTACTGATTGAAAATTAACTTGTCAAGAAACTTTCCTTTCATGCTAATAAGGTGGACCAGTCAATTTCCCTCTTAAAAGAATGCAAAGTAATAAATATGGAGTGGGCAAAAAATCTGGATTTGATAAAGTCACAGAGGTCAAGCATGAGATAAGGCAAAAATCATGGATAGGCCAAGGTTATGAGGAGGAACTATAATGCAGAGAAACTATGAGTACTAAGCAGAATGTATAAGGTAGACAAAGAGATAAAGATAAATGATAAGTCAGATGATGGTGAGAAGAAAAGCTATATAGTAGAAAGAAGTTGTCATGGCTTAGAGGTATGTTATGTCAAATATTGCAAAGGAGAGGATGAATTTATTAGCTGCAGCTGCCAAATGCCCAGTTCCAGGTTCAGAGAAACCTAACCATATTCACAGCCCTACACCTGGATTTTCATGAAGTTCTATTACCCACAATTTTTTTTTACTGTATCTCCAATAATTAAGCTGAAATTTCCTAAGCTAGGCATTTTTTGTCAGAATGTCTTATAAGAAAAAAGCAAACTTTAAATTTAAGAAGTAGGTAAGCAACTTGCCTAATTCTCTAGAAAAAAATGAAGCCACAATTAAAAGCCAACTCTAAGAAGGTTCCTTAACTTTCTGACATAATCACTGAGAAAAACCTTCACTACACTTGAGGTCAATCCAAAACAGAATGTCCATTTCCTATTATAAAAGAAAAAAAATGATCTCCAAGTCCTCTCTATAATCCCAAATGACAAATTAAAAAGTTTGGACATGTTGAAAAGCTAACTGGTAATATAGAAATAAAAATAATGCAATATTAACATGAAAAAAAAAAAAGTTTAGTTCCTCACTGATGGTCAGAGATTCCCAAAATTTTTGCAAGTGAAGATCTTTATTATATGGCAAGTGTTCATCTGCATCTCTTCTCAGGACTAGAGTATGGTTTCAATACTCTGGAACCACATTCAGAGAGCAAGAATTTGCATCCTTAATTGATTAATTAATTAGTTTGTTTATTTTGTTTCTTAGAATTTGTCCCTTTGAAAGCAACTTCACAAATCAACAGATAGCTGCACCTGGAGTAGGACAGCATGATCGAACTCTTAGGGCTTAAAGATAAATTTCAAGTATTCTTCAACACTAGTGATGAGAGTCATAGTCTACAGCAAAGTGTCCAACCTTTTGGCCTACCTGGGCCACAGTGGAAGAAGAATTGTATTGGGACACATATAAGATACACTAATACTAACAAAAGCTGAAAAGCTAAAACAAACAAACAAAAAATTGCATAAAAATATCATAATGTTCTAAGACAGTTTACGAATTTGTATTGGGCTGCCTTCAAAGCCATATTGGGTCACACACAGACTGCGCACCATTGGTTGGACAAGCATGGTCTAAAGCTATCTCAGAAAAGCTTGAAGAAAGTGAAAATTTCAGTTATATCAGTTCTTTGACATCACATATACAGTATAGGTTTCAAATATTAAGTATCCTATAAAAAAGAAAGCTCACAAAACTACCCTGTTTAGTAGCCTGATTAAAAATTGGATTGTGTGCATAAACAGGTTTACGTAATACAGACAGCTGATGGCAGGTACTCTGGGAATTCAGGTCACTGCACTCCAGCAGTTCTTCCCAGCACAAGACAGAAGTCAGACTCTGAAGGTAGACAAGTGTGGATTTAAGGTCTCACATTGGACAGGTTACTTAACTTCTCTAAGCTTCCATTTCTCATATATGAAAGTAGATAAAAGTGACCCTTGGCCCTTGGTTTTTCACAAAAATATAAGACATGTAAAAGCTCACATTTTGTAAGCCTGGCACCCAAAAAGGTTAGTTGCTGCCAGTGGAGAATCACCATCATCACTGTTGTTATTATGACTACTGGGATTTGTATAGGAAAAACTTAGAATCAGCCTGAGTGATAATTTTTTTTACACTGTTGGCAATTAATGGTATGTCTACATCAGGGTGTCCCAGCCCTAGCACTACTGACATTGTGGGACAGATAAGTCTTTGTTTGGGGGGTTGTCCTATGTATTTTGGGATATTTGGTAGCATTCCTAGCCTCTACCAATTAGATACCAGTAGCATCTCCAAGTTAGAATAACCCAAAATGTGTCCAGATACTGCCAAATATCCCATGGGGGGACGGGCAAAGTCACTCCTAGTTGAGAACCACCGGTTTGATACAAATGACAAGAAATGGGTGGCTTGGAAAATGCTGAAAACCCCCTGAGTGGGCAGCAATCCCTATGAGTTGAGGTACACAGCTGCTGTCGGCTATTACCCTACCAGGTCTCACATTCTTACTCAGTGTACGGCATGGAATTTTAAAACAAGTACTTGTCAGGAAACCACATAGTGGCAAGCTCAGAATTCCTGAACTTACAAAACAACCCATGGAAACACTGTGGTGGAAATATAATAAAGCAATAAAGTACGAACTACACAGACATGAACAATTTGGCAAATGCTCCCCAATCAACCCTACTGAGTGACCTAGTCATAGTATAAGCAACGTCCTTTCTCGTCTAGTGCGTTAAGAGGGAAGTGTGGTCAGAGAAAGATGGGATGCCAAAAATGCCTGCATTTTCATTCAGCTGGAGATTCTGGCGTCAGGCAGGGCCCAACATCTCTGCTCCGGAGTTTCCAATTGTAAAATGGAGCTGGTAATAATAAATACTGTGACCTAACTACTTTTTGACTCTAAGTTGAGGATAGTCATTCACTATAGGGCCTCAGATCATCATAACCAGTATGGAGATAATCACTGTAATCACAAGAAATAGTTTTGTCTCCAACTTTTGGTGTGAAAAATAGAATCTGTTTCATCTATTTCATGGAATGTTTTAGTATGCCTTACCATATCCTCTCACTTATGTTGTCTTCCTTTGTGATAGATTTACTAGACTGAAAATATTATGTATTATTAGTATTGCATAACCCCTCCTTTATTATCCCCTAAAAAAGACTATTTAGAGATTTCTTTTCCCTAACCATCTCCCCCTGCTTCACAAAATTTTAATACGAGATATACTGAATATATCCCTTTGGAGGGTCACAGACCATTACAAATTTAAGATTTTTATTTATTTTTATGGTTAAATTTATTGGGGTGACATTGATTGGTAACAATTACATAGTTTCCAGGTGTACAATTCTACATTACATTGTATATGTGTTTCATTATGTGCTCACCACCCAAAATCAGCTCTCCTTCCATTACCATATAAATTTAAGATTTTTATGCTGCCCAAGAACCAATTTTCATCCTCTGGGATATTATTGTCCTTACTAAGGATGCATGGTGTTGAGGGATCAACTTTATAAAGAGTGTTCAGAGCCAGAAAAACCACTTTCTCCACAACATGGACTCCAATGGGGGTTTGTGAAGAGATTTAGAATACCGAGAAGAACACTAAAGAAACCAGTCAAGTCAACATGACATCCAAACTACACATCACCTGGAGAGATCTGAATTCCTGAGGAAGAATCACCTCATTCTTCCAGGTTGCCCCAAATCTCTGGGACTGACAGTATCCCACCACGGTCCCAAGAGCACTTGGCCTCAACCATAACCTAGCAGCATTTCTGAAGGAAACTACCATCAAGCATGCAAAAGATTCTGACAGGTATGATTACAAAAATAAATGACACAGGGGACGCTGGGATGACTCAGCGGGTTAAGAGCTTGCTTTGCAGCCCTGGGGACAGAGGATCAAATCCCCGCCCAGGCCCGTGCAGACCCATATACTGAACTGGGGTGTGCTTCCCATGCAGGAGGCCCCCAGTTCAGTTCTTGCCCCCTGGTTTGGCCCCTAGCTTGAGGGAGTGTGCCTCCCATGCGGGAGGCCCCCAGCCCAGTTCCTGCCCTGCACGGCCCCCACCCACATGTGTGGAACGAAACCATCTCGAAAACTGATGATGTATAACTATAGAGACTGCTCTGGGCCCTCCCCCTTCTCTCTGTCTCTGTCAAAAACAATAAACACAAATAAATAAATAAATAAATAAATAAATAATGACACAAAATGGCTACCATGGAAGAACCATGGGACAAAGGCACATGTCGCTTTGATGTAGAGCTGAAGTCACAGGAGCAAGGTGGCCTTACACGGGTGGAGTGATATGGCAGGATGACAAAAATGAGCCCTAAATAAACACAGTGAATGGGCTCTGTGTGCACATACACAGAGTGTGGGTGATGAGGGTTGTGTAGCAGGAATGTGGGTATATGACCTGCACAGAAGGTATCAGCTCCAGCCATGTGACCCAATGGGTCAAGTCTTCTGATTTTTCGAGTTGTTATGTCAAATCTAGATTTTACACAAAACTCCTGAGTTTTGAATGTGGGTTTAAATTTTTTAAATCCTTTGTGACTTAAAAAAATAAAATAAAAATACATCTGCGGGTAATACAAGCCTATCAATTTGTAAACTATTTGCAAGCAAACGGCAAGAATTTCCCCTCTTCTGTGAAGAGAGAGGCTCTGACTCTATGGGACTTCTCAACATCACAGAAAGCACTGACTGGTGAGGAGGTAAGGCACCAAGATTCTTTTTTTATCCAGCACATCTGGGGGGCCCCAATTCAACAGATGAATCTGGTGAGTAATCTACGTCTTACCATTTAAGAATAGTCAGGGAATAGTGAACCCTAACTACTTACAGAAATGTCAATGGCACTTTTCTATGATCACAGTAGGACTGACTGCTGCATACTTTTTAATATACTACATGTATATTATATACTTTTTAATATAATACATGTATCCGAAGCTCTTAATAATCACATATTTGGTGAAGCCAGGATGGCTCAGCAAGTTAAGCACTTGCTTTGCAACTCAGGGGACCAAGAATCCAATCCCGGTCCCAGCCCGTGTGGCCCCATATGCTGAACTGGGTTGTGCTTCCCAGTTAAGTTCTCACCCCCCGGTTCAGCCCCTGGCTTGAGGGGGCATGCCTCCTATGCAGGAGGCCCCCAGCCCATTTCCCACCCTTCGCGGTCCCCGCCCACCTGTGTGGAACGAAACCATGTCAAAAACTGATGGAGACTGCTCTGGGCCCTCACTCTTCTCCTTGTCTCTCTCTGTCTCTGTCAAAAACAATAAAACAAATCTTTAAAAAAAATCACCGATTTTACCTATACTTAAGTTAATAATGGTGCATTTTCTGCCTAATTAGACAAAATGTAACATCACATGAATTTTAAAATACCTAAAATACGTAAGCAATTATATCTCCTTAACATTTCAGTTGGTCCTCATAGGACACAAGTAAATTCCTACCCTGAGTCCAATAGCTTAACCTATGGACAATTACAGATATTTTTGGTAGCTCAGGGTCTTTTCTAATACAGTCCTACCCAAGTCACAGAGGCAATGCCAACTGTACTCTCTTGTCTCAGGAGTTTCAGGTATTTTTCTTCATTTTTCATACCATGAATGTAATAATCAAAATCTTCATATTTGGTTGACAAACAAAATGCAGCATCCAAAGCAGTGTCATTCAAAAACAGGAACAATATAACAAGAAAACTGATGTATTTAAAGAGTTTCACAGTAGTTATGGCTCAAGGTAAATGGTTATGGCAAAATCAGTGTAGATAAAATTTACCTTATGTGTAAACTCTTTATCTAAGATCTGAGTAACAGGAATAACCTTTTATAAAATAAGAGAATTTTCTTAGTGATATTAGAAGTTAATGTTAATAGCCACAGTGTGCTTAAAACTGAAAAGAAAATTACAGACCAACTCTTTCTTAGCTATTAAATATGGTTACCATACTCTAGTTTTGACATACTAACATAAAAAGTAATAAAACTCATAAATCAATTAGCTGTCTGCTTCTAAGATTTTTTCACTAAAGCTGGTCAGATAAGAGACTAAATATTAAGTTAAATGTTTTAGCTACCTAATCATGGGGACCTCATAGAGATGAGAACTGGACAAAAAAATCGGAGAAACAGGAATGTATAGAAGCCATCATCCAAATAAAGTCTTTTGTTAGCATGGAAAATAGGTTTCAGTATTTGTATCTCAAATTTCTCTAAATTCCCAACTTTAAATTAAAAATGAAATAAAAATGGAATGTTATTACCGGTAATGTCTAGAATAAGTTTTTCACTCCTGTTCTGTGTCTGCTTTGTTTGGATTGAACTGAGATGGACCCTGAACAAAAAGTCCACACAAAGTCAATGGTTCCCTGAAGCTAGTCCTTGGCCTTGTGTTGGTTCAACATAGAAGTTTTAACCAGTTCACATCAACATGATAAAAACAAGGGTGATTGATTGTGAGCTTTTCATATAATTAAATTTACGCAGTTTGTAAGATTATTTTGTCTGAGAATTTTCTTTTCATTAATTTGTTTGTTATTAACAATATTTTATCAAATATATAGATAACTAATGGAAGCTTCCCTTGAATTTTTCATATAAATTTGTTTTCCAAAATAAAAAGTTGGTAAATCTATACTGGGCCCTTCTTTTAATTTTAATTTCTACTAAATCTCAATATCTGAAAACCAGTACTCTGTGTGACTCGGCATGCTGCTTTATTGTCTATAGGGAGGTGCTGTGGTATTTGGATGAGGCCCCAGTCAGGAAAGGACAAGGAGAGGAAAGGGGGACAGGGGGTCCGGAACTAAGCCCTGGGGATGACCTCTGGCCAATGAGTCACCCTAAGCACCGGTTCAGACCCAGGACAGTGGGCTCTGCCACTTATTAGCCCAGAACCCTTACCACCTATCCATTCTGAGTTCACTGTGGTTCACGTAAGAGACTGACTCTAGGTTTTTCTATTAAATTTATTTGTCTAATCATTTGGGTGATTCCTTCTGTAACTTTGGAAACTGACAAATGAGAACATGAAAGCACTGACTGACATATCAATATTTGAATGAAAAGTGATGTAAAGACCAATTTGCTTCTGGCTTCTCCCCCAGGCACATGAAGGTGGATCAAGGGAAAGAAGACAGGAAACCTGAAGGTAGAGCATTTCACCACGTCCTTCACCACCTCTCCTATGACATCCCGATCAAGAAGCCATGTCCCACGCTTCTTTTATTCTCCTCAACTTATCTTCCATTCCTGACACACACATGCATACCTACATGCACTGCTGCCTCAACCTTCCTTTTCTTGTTACACAAAAGGAGATTTAGAGACTTAAAAGGGTCCTCTTTGGTGGCAGCTGGAATTTGCGGTACTGGGAAGTAGGACAAATCTCATAACCTACCAAAACAATCTGTGGGCAAAACCCTGAGGGGTGTAACCTTGGAAAACTAGTTAATATTTCTTCCAGGGAGTACTGATTTTAGGCCACAAAAAGAGTCAGTAGTTAAACTCAATTACTTTTAGAAAGAAATACTCCTCTCAATGGTAGCAAAAACTAAGCAAAGAAAACACAGAACCCAAAAGAAGGTAGACTTCTAAAAGAGGAAACCAAAGACACAAAAGCTCATCTTAAAATTCTAAGACTCTATTGGAGTTTCTCTCAAAGCTTCTGTTGAATTCAGTGGTACTCTCTGGCTTAGGTGGGTATTTCTTTTCCTTAGCCTAATCAGACCTTCCTTGAGTAATTTTGAGTCAATTCATTGGCTACTTCAAGTTTTTTCTTTCAAAAATTAACTGATGGGAACTATGAATTTTGTTGTATGACTGGGACATTTAATTATGCACCAGAGCTCTAGCTTCACAATTCCAGGTAAAATGCCCTGAGAAAAGGAGCTGCCTTTGGATTCAAGCTCTCAGTCATTTTTCTCTGTGTGAGCATGTGTGCATTCACATACACACTGTTCTCACCAAGTCCTTAGGGACGTGGCCTGGGGGAGGTGGTGTGGTGTGCTCCTGGAACCCTCCACAGTTGCTAGCATGGACAGCCCTGCTCAGATTGGAAGGAGGGGGTGCTGACCTGCACTGGTTCAGGGGGTAGCTGGACCACGTGCTGCATGCGCTCGCTGTGGTGATGCCTCGATTCCTCCTCATAGATCACATCCCTCTCATGCTGGGGAAGGTTTAGGAAGCGACGGATGGTACAGAGGTTCTCCCAGAGAGTGCGGTTTTCTGGGCTGGGGTTCTCCTTCCAGCGAAGCAATTCACACAGCCAGCCCTAGTGGGAGAGAAGAACACTTGAGTCACCTGCAGAGTACAGAGCAGCAAAGGATGCTGTGCCTATAGTCACCTGCCATTTCACTGTACCACATTTTCCCACCAAAACTGTTCTCACCAATATCAAAACAGCCTGGCAACTCTAAAAACCAACCAATAACATGCAGGTGGTATAAACCACTCTTGTGAATTATCTTATCAACCTTCCTGTCAAATATATCCTTAATTTCCAATTCCTTTGTTAAAGATACTCAAGCAAGATTAAAGTTACCCAGTTCTCAGGAAAAAAGTAATTTGTGTTGGTCTGCTACATTTTTCTTTAAGTTACCCAATTGGATAGTATTCCATTCTAAGAAAAGAGTGAAGATGAACAAATATGCATGTAAAAATGGCAAATTCTAAAGAAGAAAAAATGTCTATGTGTAAATATCACTGAATTCTCCAGGGAGAAAATAGTTTTACAATAATCAATAAGTCCATAAAACAGAAACAAGAACCTTAGCTAGAATGACAAAAACTGTATATTTGTTCCATCTATGAATGCCTTGGGCTCTAGTCCCTCTTAACCATCACCTTCCCACCACAACCACACCTGCAGGAAGGGAGGCAGTTGGTCAGGTGGGTCACACCTGCAAATGTCTGCCTCCCAACTCTGGCAGCCAGGTGATCTCTTGCTTGGAACTGCACAAGAAAATATAATGCAAATAATGATGGATTATATGAAAATAATACAGAGGATGCTGTCAACATCACTCACTGACTCATGTCAAAATATTTTACCTAGTAGCTTTCTAACTCATCATTTCCAAGTGAAGTCACTAATTTTAAAAACAAGAACTGTCCTGTGTCACTCCTCTTGCAAAACACTAAAAATTTTTCTAAAAAGGTGCGTAAACAAGTGACTTTGTTAAATATCAACCATAAACCTAAACAAATTTCTATATCATAACTTGTAAGCCAATGAAAGTTCCTGACACACATTATAAAACCCCCATATAATATCATAAGCTGTTGTTTGTCTCACTCTCCACTGTGTCTTCTGCCTTTACCGAAAAAAAAAAGGCAAGATTTGATTATCTCCGCTGTATCAGCCAAGACAGCAACACCAGCTGTTCTCATTGTGCAGCCTCTTCCTCACAGCCTCCATGTTAATAACCTGATCATTCCATTTTCTCCTTCAACTGCCGGCTGCAGCACCACGAAGAGACAAAAACCCAGGCCCATCTGCAGCAGCTGTAAGCACTGAACTGTGAAGCCACTGGGGATTTATAAACTAATCTGTAACACAACACTGCCTTGTTTTTACAAGTGAGAGGCCACATTTGCTCAGACCTGATCTTTTCTTGCAATAAACTTGGAGCTAGGGAGAGTTAGAGGGTTAGGAAGAATGAAAACAAGATATCTATTCGTTTGTTCAGAAATGCTTTCCCAAGTATTTTCATAGATATTTTTTTCAACTCAATTCAGAGACAGGTAATGGTTGATTTTCAAGGTGCAACATAAATGAAAATTGAAAACAATTTTTTTATCCCTACCAGAAAAGAAACTATATTTTTAGAAACCTCCTAGCCCCAAAGTGTTTCGTCAGGGGTTTCTTTGTACAAAGGAAAAAATTCTTGAAATGGAAAATAAACCAACTGTGGAAAAAATAAGCTTCTATTTCTCTGTCTTTTCACAGATCTGAATAAGTCTCCAACTGAACTCTTTCAAACAGGTATGTTTAACATCTCCCAGGGGAGTCTACAGCATGGAGACCAATCATTTAACAGAAAATAAAAACAAAAAAACTACATCTGTTAAAAGATGAAGTTCTGAGATTCCCAGACCTTAAGGAGGACAGCACCTGCTGTTCCGCTTGAGGAGTGAATTGCATTGTGGGAAGCCACAGCTTGAAAGGAGACAGGTGACAGCTGAGTGGTATCTCTACTTATAATACTTGGAATGTCTTGCACAACATTCATTGCCGCATTTGATTTATATGCTCCGTTATAATCTGCACTCATTACAATCACTTAGAACAAACTACAGGCCTTGTTATGGACTGTGTGCTGTCTGCCATCAGTCTTTAAGAAGTGTAGTGCTCAATTTGCCCACTGACATGCAAGGTCCTGACCTTGAAGCTATTAGGGAGCAGATTAGACACAAGTGTGATCATGTGTGCAGACATAAGCAAACCAAATTAATTTCTGGCACAGTGAGGTAGCCAACAAGACCCCATTCTCAGGGTACCAGAGAACTTCCTCAACTCCCTGATGGAGCTGAGCTAATAGCATGTTTAAGGGAACCCGGTTTTGAAGATAAAGCACATTCATGCTATTTAGAGGGTTATTAATCTAGTTTCCCCACAAAGTGTTTGCTTGGCTGATCAGATTAAGGGATGGAGCCTTCAACAGTGCACCCCCACCACAGCAGGCCCCAAGAAATCTGTGATACTTCACAGCCTTGGACATATTGCACCATGTGTACCCAGCTGCTTCAATAATTAGCTTATGAATGTATCAGCTGGTTCTGTGATTTTTATAAATAATAACTAACCTACGGAGCAGAAAGATTGTCAAGAGCCTTACACCAGCACAAAATTGCAAGGTGCTCTAACTTGCTCTTCTACTAAATGCCGATATTCCCTACTAGTGGAGTTCCTATAATGCTTTTATAAATATTGAGTTTGCATTTGAAACGGCAATATATTTTCATCAGTTTTATTCATGGCAGCCATGATTTGCTTTCTCCTCACTCTGACTCATTGCTCACTCCACCTATTCTATGTTTACCTTCTGGAAAGCTATTCTTTTGCCTCACTTCCCAGCTCACCCTCCATCTTTTTATTTGCATGATCCTTCCACCAATCCATTTGGGATGCTTATCTCGGTTTCCTCATTAGGTCTCATATTAGCTTGTTTGGTGGCTAATGGATGTGCAAGAAAATGCCGTTGCTGTTGCATGAACACACACGGTATGTAATCATGAGTGAGCCCATCACAGAAGACATAAAGAGTCCCCACACTAGGATTTTTTTCATTTATATAATTTTTGCATACCATCCAAGAAAGTTTTGCAGTATCAGGCAAAAAAAAAAAAAAAGTGTAAATGTCAAATAAAACAGTGACAGATGACAGTATTCTCTATTGAATAGCACTGTTTCTGTCATGCATGTTCAATGGGAACTCATGAATTATTAATAAACAAATCTCCTTTTTCTGTTAAAAATCTCAAGTAGGTTTTCTGTTGTTGTTCCCTATGTGTTATGTAGAGCATTTAGGAAGATTATTTTCATTTCAGAAATGCTGATACAGAAGTTCATCTGATTTGTAGCCTTGGCCAAATCTGTGAGGGGGTCACCAGGAACTGTGGGGTCAATACCTATCTGTGATTTCTCTTTGAATCTGGTTGTAAGTCTTGACCAAGTTGGCTGACTATTCATGTAGTCAGTTTAGCCTATTCAGTACGGTAACATTGAGGATAAATGAATTACAAGTGCTTGAGTACAGCAAGCGTTCAACTTGAATCCCTGAAACCTAACTGCTAAGTGCCTGCTCTGACATAACATAATTGGATGACCTTTCAGAAAGTAGTTACCTTCTTGGAGCTTCTGGAAACTTAACTGTAAAAAGAGGAGTTTTCAAAAGATGGTCTTTAAGTTTCCTTCTGCTCCACATTCCATGATCTGTTACCTTGTCATTTGTCAGAAATAGCAGATAATAATTATCCATCAAGGTTAGAATACAAAGAAAAAAACCACTTTGGCTAAGAGATCAAGGTCAACAGCACCAGTGGTGACAAATCAAGGCCATGAACTCTGTGATACGATGCACTATGAAGGACACAACATATTATCTGAGGTAGTCTTGCCAAAAAACTCATAATCTCAGTTGAATCATGATAAACCCAAATTGAGAAAATCAACAAAATAACAAAACAGTTACTCTTCAAAATTGGCAAGGTCATTTAAAAACAGGAAAAACTGAAGAATGGTCACAGACCACTGGAAACTAAGGAGTAATAACAAAATGCAATAAGATTACTGGATAGGATCCTAGCAGAGAAAATTATTATTAGTTGGAAAGCTACTAAAATTAGAATAAAATTTTCAGTTTAGTTAATATTAAAATATTACTTTCCTGGTTTTGATAATTGCATTATGATGATGTTAAAGTGTTAGTATTAGGGGAAGCTAAGTAGGTGAGGGATACATGGAAACTACTATTTTGCAACATTTCTGTGCATCTAAACTTTGTTTAGAACATTCTTAAATATAGAGAATACCTGGAACTTACATAGGAAAATATACATGGAGCCTAAATGTAATGATGCCACAAAAATGATGATAAAACTCTTTTAGCATCAAAATCTGAAACTAGAGAAGGAATATAATTTTAAAGGGTACATCCTTGCAATCAATAGTTAAAGAGTTCCCAAGCATTCAGTACATAAGCAAATAACATCATTAACATCTCATTTTAACCATCTCATCAGCCTCTTAAACAAATATATTTCCCTCAACAGAAAAAACAAGGCTGACCATCCTTTCCAATTACGCAGGTGAGGCAACACTCACACCAACCAAGATACAGTTTGTTTACCATCCACATGTTACTGAAAAGTTGCATGTCAATCTAAATTTACCAAGCAAATCAGGTTGTAAATTTATTAAGAATCCTCACTGTGTGAACAAATGTGCCATTATTTCTTTTTGGAATATGAATAATAGCCCATGCTTTATCTCTTACTGAAGTTGTAGTCATTAAGTCATTATTTATTTACGTAAATGAGACATCTCTAATTCACAATTCAAAAGCATTAAAAGAGAAAACAAAGAGAACCAGAATTTGATCATTTTTTCTTCATGGTCTCATCTCCCACCAATTCCCCTGGGGAGCCTTGTGTTCCAGCCACTGTGACTTACTCTCAGTCCCTGAATATACTTTGTATTGCCCCATCTCTGTGCATGAACTCACGTGATTTCTCTTTCAGGATGACTGTAAGTTTGAATGAAAGGTTGGCTGAATATTCAAACAGTCAGATTAGCTTTTTCAGTATAGTAAAACTGAGGTTGAGTGATTACAAGCATTTGAGCACAGCTAGTATTTCTCACATTACTCCCTGTCTGGCATGTCTCATACTCATTCCTCTGTCTCCCATAAGAAGCTGTACTTCAAAGCTCAGCTGACATGGTCTCACCTGATCTTCTGTAAGATTGGTTTTTCACTCCTGCATGATCCCAAAGCATTTTTCTTATACTCTTTCACAAGGTTATGATTATTATTGTTATAGGTAGGCATGTCGGCATCCCCATCAAAACAGTGAGCTTCTTGACAGGGGTGGAGGGAAAGGGTTGGTTTCTCACTCATTTTAGCATTTTCAGAGAAGAGTGTGGTTTCTTTTTTTTAATATTTTTTTTTGAACTGAACTGGGGGCTTTACTGCATTCGGGAAGCACACCCCAGTTCAGTATGTGGGTCCGCCTGGGCCGGAGCCGGGATTCGATCCTTGGTCCTCAGGGCTTCAAAGCAAGCGCTTAACCCGCTGAGCCATCCCGGCTTTCCCTTTTTTATTTTTTTTAAAGTTTTATTTTTATTGTTTTTGACAGAGAAAGAGATACAGAGACAGCGAGAAGGAGGAGGGCCCAGAACAGTCTCCATAGTTGCACATCACTCGTTTTTCCACATAGCTTCATTCCACAGGTGGGAGCGGGGCTGCACAGGGAGGAAACAGGGCCGGGGTCCTCACCCCCGGTGAAAACTAAACTGGGGGCACTCCCCAGTTCAGCACATGGGTCCACATGGTCGGGGCTGGGATTCGATCCTTGGTCCCCGGGGCTGCAAAGTGAGCACTTAACTCACTGAGCCATCCTGGCTTCCCCAGAGTGTGGTTTTTTGAACATAAAAATAGGCTCAATAAATGATCATTAGATTGAACTGAAATTATTAAGTACACAGAAATTAGCCTAGAGGAATGTTTCAGACTCAAATTCAAAGAGTTATATAGTTGAAGGGGAGTACTATTTTTCAGAAGCAATCCTGTTCTGAGGTTTGTTTTCCCATCTCAAATTCATGAACATGATATTTTAAAAATGTGGTGATCCAATTTACCCCATTATATAAATGCAAACAACAGAGTTCTCTCAGAACATGAATTCAGTTTATGATCTTGTACTGAGTACACATCTACTATGTGCCATGCAATGTGCTGATATGTTACGTACATCATTTGATTTCATTATTACTTTTTACTTAAAATATATATTTTTTAAATATTTATTTGTTTATTATTGTTTTTGACAGAGAGAGAGAGAGAGCTACAGAGACAGAGAGAGAACTGAACTGGGGGAGCTCCCAGTTCAGCATATGGTTCCGCACGGGCCAGGGCCGGGACTCGATCCCTGGTCCCCGGCGCTGCAAAGTGAGCGCTTAACCAACTGAGCCATCCCAGCTTCCCCATACTTAAAATATTGAGATCAGCAAGGAAGTGAGTAATTATGACAATGAAGCTCAAAAAAAAAAAAACACACACAAAAACACACCATCATAAGAAATATAATATATAGGGATGCCAGGATGGCTCAGCAAGTTGAGCGCTTGCCTTAAAACCACGAGGCCTGGGAATTGAGTCCAGCCTGGGCTCATGCAAACCAATACACTGAACTGTGGCACAACTGGTAACCACCAGGATGGAAGCGAAGGGTCTCGACCCCCATGCGGGAGGCCCCCAGTTAGGTTCTCACCCTGCATGGCCTACATCCAACTGTGTGGAATGAAACTATGTCACAACTAATGATGTGAAGACTGCTCTGGGCCCTCCTCCCTTCTCTCTCTCTCTCTCTCTCTCTCTCTCTCTCATGCACACGCACACATACACACACCTCTCAAAACAATAAAAATCTAAAAAAAACAAAGACATATAATATATAAGGTAGACCTTAAGAGATAAAGACGGATTTCACCAGAGGAGGAAAGGAAGTGACTAGAAGCATACTTTAAGCAGACATAACATTATGAGCAAATGCAGAGACATAAAATCATCACATCAGGGGAATAAGAAGCAACTTCGTGGAGTTAAAAGATAGTCTAAAAATGGAGGTGGGGTCAGATTATAAAGAATATCATGCAAAGAAATTTCATCTTAGGTTTTTAAATGATAAAACAAAACTAATTTTTCTTTTTTCCTTCCTTCTTCCCTCCTTCCCTCTCTTCTTTTTTCCCTTCTTCCCTCCATCTCTCCCTCTCTTCCTTCCTTCCTTTCTCCTTCCTTCTTTCCTTTCCTTCCCTTCCTCCCTCCCTCCATAACAGAAAGTCTCTAAAGAAAATACTATGATAAAATAAAGAACACTAAAGACCTACAATGCCTGGTAGCAGTAAACTACTTTATCAACTTCATCTTCTAGGAGTTTTTCTTCTTAAAAAAAAAAAAAAAAAGACATACATCATAAACACCAAACTATATCATTTTTAAAAAATCTGTTATCATTTTAACCTTGTGTGTGTGTGTGTGCGTGCGCGCACACACTGTCATTCTTAAAAGTAATTTAAAGCTCTCCTGATTAAAATGAATGAGGAAGGGCAATATTATTTCACTTATAAAAATTTTTAAAGGTTTAACATTTTGAAGTAGTTAGTAAATGAGTTTCATATTCTCCAAAGTACATGCCAAAGGCTGAGAATTTTCAAATGACCAACGAGGCCTTTCACAAAACAATAATACATACCAGAGTTTGGGTCTGAATTCTAGCTCCAAACCTTATGTTTAAGCGATGGGGAAGGGGAGGCAAATGGGAAGAGTGGGGTTCCTGTCCGTGGTACTGAAATGTTACTATGTACTGAGTTACTTGCTGTCCTACCCCAGGGCACTAGTAATGACTCCAACTTCCCCATGTTTTTCATTTGAAAAAAATTAAATTCTATGTTTGTGACAAATTTTCTAGTTTTTATAATAGTTGAGAGTACAAATTAGAGCATGCTTAGCAACAAACACAGGTTCACACCCTGCTCTGATCTCCAACAAGAAAGATGGAGTAAGTGACTTTGTTCCTATTAAGTAAGTCTGTACCCACCTTGAGAGCAGAGCCTTGTCACAGTTGTTACTATTCCCCCTAATATGTCTAACACAGAGCTAATGAGTGAATTCAATCTACAAATAGGAAATAGCTCCCACTTCCTTTGCCCCTCTAGGAACTCCAATGAATGAACAAGTCAGCAAATGAACAGTTCTTCAGCAGAATGACTCAAGGCTTCTTGCAACAGAAATGTAAAAGGCCATTTGCTCACCCACATCTTCAATACAGAAAATGTCAGCATATGTAACCAAAAGGAAATGTTTTCTGAGCGTCTCAAAAGTAAATTCATATTATTAATCACAGACAGTTCACTTTCTAAATGGAAGCACAGAAAGTCCCCAAACAAACTTTTGTAACTGTGAAAGGATTTCTCTTCAGCTGATTGAGACTCTTCTGAAGTGTGAAATGAACCAGATAATATTCAGCTCTTGTTTCTTAGTCACCGAATTCTTTTCATGAATCCAATAAGTGTCTATTAAAATAAATAAACCCCCTAATGATTCAAGATAACCTAATCAAGAAAAATGAAATAGATAAAAGGCTAACTGCAAGGGAGACTTGTCAAGGGCTTCAATGAATCCCTGACAAGGAGGTCAACTAAACCTGAAAAAAAGATTTGTGCTCAGCGTTTAGTTACAGTTCAAGGTTAATTATTTTATAACTTCAATGTGGTAAGAAAATGATCTGCTTCATTTTTTATTTTTCAAAATTGTACAATAAGTTCCAAACTGTATTTTCATGGGGACCAATTTTCAGCTGTCTCTGGGCATGTCTCCCACATTTCTATGGATGTGTTTATAAAGATTTAATCTGTAATTGAGAGTAATAAAATTTTTATTTCAGAACAACTCCTTAACCTCTGTTATAAAGGGCTCAAATCAAGAGGGAATTACACAAAATCCTGCTTCTTCCTTACCACAGATAGATGGGATACACGTAGCTATCTAACAGTATGGAAATTTGATATGACTTTAAATAAACATGTATGCACATACCTACATGCATATATGGAAACATGTACCTGAAATAGTTGTTCATATTTGTCAAGAAAATGAATGAATCTGGAATCCTGTACTTCTCCACTTAGGCACTAGAAAGATTTCAACAACAAAATACAGTGGGCTAAAATATCAAGCAGAAAACAACGAAAATATTTCCAGTCCTTGACTTTAGGTCCTAATTCCAGCACACCTATGACACAATACTATATATTGTGCAAACTGTCTCAAAAACTTATAAGTACAGGGGAGAAAAACAAGTATGAATGATCTTTTTTGAAAGATTAGGGCTGAGACTAGGGTGAGGTAAGCAAGAAACTAGTGCACAAAATGTATAAGGAGTGTGGGTCTGAAAATGTGTGCTTTCTTGTATTTTGCTTCCTAGGACCTAGCTTGACTCACTCTAGTCTTGGCCCTGTGAAGGGTGCTAATTAAACAGTTTCTACAGCAAAGTGGTACCAGCATTCCCCAACTGTAAGAACCCTGCTTTAAACTCAATGTGCCTTTCTCAAAATGGCTGAGAGAGTTCAGAGAGGTGGCTTTAATATGTCAGTCTGATTTGTTCGAAGTCACACACGCAAGTTTCCAAAAGTGCCATGTCATAAAAAGGCAAAATAATGCAACTCTCTATGGTAAATAAAGATGTGCTTAAACCCAACACATAAACCTCAGTAGTGAGTATATGTATCTGACATTTTAAGACTTGCATATGAACTCTGTGATTAATCTGTTGATATCTAATTAAGGCTCCCATAAAAACTAGCTTTAGGGCATGAAACCTTAACATAACTAATTATGGACATGGTAAAAAGAACCCAATTCCTCACTGTAAGGTTGATATAAAAACTGAGCTCTTGAGGGAATTTCTGTTGATAATCTCTCACTAGACGCTAATCCTTTAAGACTAAACTGAGGAAAAAAAAGAGAATGAAGGGCTCAACTTGACAGTTAAACATCATTGTGTTGAATGCCTACTTAGTATAGCTTTTGGGGACATTGAGAAATCTGATGTCTTAACTAATAGACATAATTTTTTTCAAATGGTAATTATAGTGTAAATTAATTTTTTTAATCTGAATTTGGTGATTGCCCTGAAGCCATAGTATACATCATCCAGCTGACAAGAGCAGAAACTCCTCCTTGATATGTTGTCAAAATGATTGTTCAAAAAAGCTGCCCAGCATTAAGGGGCGGTTACTCAGGTAAGGCTGCATGCTTCTTTTTAGCCTGCCTTACACGCCGAATCCAAGGTAGCAAAAGCAAAATCACCAGGTGAAAGTTCGAGATCACCAACTCATTTTACCTGAAGCATCAAAAGACCAGGTCTTCCTATCTCTTTTTGTTTTTTATACCAGAGAAATGGGGCAGCCAAAGATCTATTTCCACTAGCCTGAACTATCCCAGCCCCAATAAAGCCATCTCCAAAAAGGAACCATAGTAAGACAGATGTCAAACCACTTTTATGCAAAGTGGCAAATGTTTGATTCTTGTATAATACAGTATTTTCTAACAGCTAAAAAGACTAATGAGACTAAGATAATGTTTTACACTTTGAAAATTTACTCTCCCATATGAAAAGTCGGCCTTAAAAAATAAATTGTAGTTTTAGTTTGTCTTGTAATTATGTGTTGTACAGAGATCTCAATCCAGATATAAACACACATGTGCACATTCATCTACATACATACACATTTGAAGGAAAGACTCTAAGATATTAATATTAACTATTTCTGGGTTGTGGAATCATGGGTGGCTCATGTTTTCACCTAGAACTACTGTAGGCTGTAAAAAAGAGAAAAGGATAGGATATGACATAATCAGTGGACTAGTGTCCAAGGAAAGAGGTAGCTGATGTCAAGGAAAAGAAACATGGATGAAGATGCTTATACAAAGCACATGGCCAGCCCCGGAAGACTACAGAGGGAGAGCCCACTGCTTCCTGGGTTTCTTCCCTCTGGATTTTCACTTCCGAGATCACGCATTGATTAAGCTATATTTCAAGAGGAAAAGCAAAAGCAGAGCTATAGAATGTAAATGGGATAGAAGATTATAAGAAGTTGTCAAGGGACAAGGAGTTCCTGTGGCCAATCAGACTGCACTCTGGGTGTTCATTCTGTGGTGGCCCTTGGTATTTAAGGGCCATACTGAAGTTATGCAGAACATATCCTATATGCCTTTACACTATGGCTCCTACCAAGGACCCCCACTACTCCAATTTCACAGACAAAAATCACTGACTATAGTGCATCCTATCCAATGAAGACCAAAAATCTGATATTCTAAAATGAGATAATCTGCAGAGTTCACATCACACACAAACATAAACTGATCCTAAACTGAAAACAAAAGAAAAGTGCAAGGCAAACTGTACATTAGTACAACTTTCCCTCTTATTTTTTTCTTCTGCTTTTCCATCTTTGACTTTTCTCCCATGGAAATGAGGGGCCAGTCAGGAGACAGTCAACAGACCTGGATGACAGGCTGGCCATGAACAACAAGGGAGCTGGAGCTGATTTGAAAGAACAGGTGGTCTGCAACCCTACAGATGCATCCTGACGTAACCCACTATGGAAACACACACTTTCTAGGAATATATTTCTACCAACAGGACCATAGGCAAAATTGAAAAAGTCTGTTACCATTTCAACTCCTTTTCTGAACCGTTTCTCCCACTGTCTGCCTAAACACTTACAGCCTTCAAGGAACATTTTGGCCAGCCACACTTAATCTGTCTAAAATTTTCCTTTTTCCTACTTCACATTCAAAGCTTGCCTAACACACAGGCAGTATTGGATATTCTCCCCCACCCCCCCCCTTTTTTACATAAATCTTCATAATGTCTATCTTTTTATTATCTATTAAATTTATTGGGGTGACATTGGTTAGTAAAAATATAGAGGTTACAAGCGTACAATTCTACATTACATCATCGGTGTATTGCATTGTGTTCTCATCACCCAGAGTCAGTTCTCCTTTCATCACCATATATTTGATGCCCCCTCCTTTATCAGTCTCCCTTCCCCTTCCCCTCTGGTAACCTCTAAAGCATTGTCTATATCTATGAGTTTTTGTTTATTTGTCTTGTTACTTTGCCTTTTTCAGTTTTATATTCCACATATGAGTAAGGTCATAATAGTTCTTGACTTTTTCTGTCTGACTTATTATGTGTTGCATGATAATCTCAAGATCCATCCATGCTGTCACAAATGGCAGTATTTCATCTTTTCTAAGGCCGAGTAATATTCCATTGTGTAAATGTACCACATCTTCTTTATCCAATCATCTTGGACACTTTGGTTCTTTCTATATAGTGGCTACCATGGATTTTCTTAAAAGTTGATGACAGCAACTGAGACCAACAAGTAACTGAGGTTTAATAGAGGGTTCCTTTCTATTTTCAAAGAAATTTTAAATGAACAGGAGGGATGGTGATGTATATTTGAACTGGGCCTTCAGGGTTCCAAGCCTAGTCCAGTTCCCAAGAGTTCCTAATTAAAGGTTCTCCTGATTTCACCTTCAAGACAATGGAGAGCCCATGCTATTCATCTGCCTCCTCAGGCACTCCAAGAACTTTTGACTTCTCCAAAGAAACATATCAGAGGGAGGAAAGAAAATGCAGAAAAGAGAGGAAAACCTTTATTCTCTCAGTCCTCACAATAACAACGAGGAGGTATGTCTTTTCATTGTAGTTTGGAGAGGCCAAGTACCTTGGCCAAGGTCCCACTATTAATCATGTACATATACCTTATGAATACACACAAAGTGCACATGCAACATAGCAAATCATGAAGTTGATTACATGAAATATGCTTTTCATGAAGTGAATGCTGGTACTTACAAAACAGAATGAATAATTTACATTAAATTGCCTTTGATAATATCAGTTAAGTTCATTTTGTTTGGCAGCACCATTTTTTTTTTAATCTGAGCATCTGATTTGCTAATCTCGTCAGCTATTTACAACAAGACTTCCCATTCATAAATAAGAACGAGATCATTGTTCCAAGGAAAAAAAAATAAGAACTCTAAAGTGGTTTATTCCCATCTCGGCTCAATCTCATCCTTCAACATGCAAATTCCCAGGATGATATTTTCCTCCAGATTCTACAAAATTGGGCTACTAATTTCTTCAGGAGACATCAAAAATTTGGAGAGCTAAGTTTGAGCCAACTGGCAAACACAGCTTTCAATCAGCCACCTGATTTATTTTTGGAGGCTGGAGGCATCAGTATTTCCAGAAGCCATGGTGCCAAGCCAGTAAGATTACACAAATTCTCAGACTGTGGTCTTCAGTTTTTCTTGAAAGTTTCTTATTAAAAAAGTACTGAGTGAAACTTTGATATTTACATCAAGTCACAACTAAGGGGCAGGTTTGCAAAATCAATTGTGTAGCTTTTATACTCACTGCACATTTACCACATATGTCCTTTATTACACAGTGGAAAACCATTAAATGCACAGTAGTTTTGCCAAGTGGCATTATGCATTTAACAGCTTTATTCGTTTAACAGCTCCAACTCTCATTATATTTTGCCATGTGGTACATGGGATTTTATGCATTTAACAGTTTAAGAAGGCTTCATGGTATTTTCTTTTCATGTATTTCAGACTATGATTGAACGTCATATCTTAGCAAACTGCATTTCAATTATTTCACTGATAAGAGATAATAAGAATAATATGAAAAAATTACTACATTGAAATGGAAAAGGTAAACAAATACTTCAACCCTCTTTGAAGTTCCTTAATATTCCTTTCCCTTTATCAACATCTGAAAAATAACTTAAGTCAGGTTATTGCCGAACTACAGGTAAAAAAAATAAGGCTAATCCCAAAGCCATATAATTAGTCTAAAATAACATTTAACTATATGTCATTTTTAAAACTTAATTTTTATTGAAAATCTTACTTAATAGAAATACAATATTCAGCAACTTCCTTTCTTTATAGCAGGGGTCTCCAAACTTTTCAGCCCATGGACCGCATTGGGGGCCGACTACACACTCAAGGTCCAAATAAAAAAAAATCAAAACAAAGATGTTGTTTTTAATTATTTATTTCATATTATTTTATTCAGATAAAAAGGTCTCCATGGGCCGGATGAGAGGGCTTGTGGGCTGGATGCGGCCCACGGGCCGTAGTTTGGAGACCCCTGCTTTATAGCATACAAATGAAGATCTGTTAGGAAGATAATGGACCATTCTGCCACTTAAATATGAAGGGATGAAAACATTTGTCATGAAAGACCACAGAGGAAATCAAGCTCAGAATCAAAGGACTCTCAAAATTTTGCTTCAACAAATTTTTGTTTCCTCCACTTTGCATGAAGTAATTGTTACCCTCAGGGATAAATAAGTAGGTACCTCAACCTAACCCATTCTAGGATAAAGTAGTGGTTGTCCCTTTAAAGGAATTGAATCAGATAGTAGATCCCATTAACTGTTACTGCTTTCAGAAACAAAAACCTAAGCATCTGTCTACCCCTTTCCCCAGAGCATTCCATTCCCCACAATCCCAGCAATGAAAAACTGCACTGGATAAGGTTCTATGTTTTTCTGTTAAAGATTTTAGCACTCACTCTGGACTCCCCCACATGAGTTTTCTCCTGGAAAAACAACAGTACTCTATACATAAAAGAAACACCTGACACCACAAGGTGTCTCTGGGGCTGGGGCAAAGTGGTTATAACAAAGTCAGCTATTCCCATGGTGAGAATAAAAGAGGCGATGAGACCTAGCTAAAATGTGGTCTTAGAAAGATGCTATTTCATACATGCTAAGTTTTGTGCAAATACAGAGAGAGAGAGAGAGAGAGAGAGAGAGAGAGAGAGAGAGAGAGAGAGAGAGAATTAGGAGTGAATTCATTCAAGGCTGATTCTTTTTCAAAAGATTCTTTAAAAGAAAAAAGGAATCTGGATTTTGAATTAGTCTCTATTTTGAACTCCAATGGGAATAAAAGTAAACCATAGAGAGAAAGAGGCAGAACATGACAGGTTCCCTGGGGATTATTATTGTTATTATTATGATGGGAACAGATGTATTTTTATTGGTGGGAGGAGAACAGTCTAATTCCAGCTCTTGCTTTTACTCTTTTAAACACCACTCACCTGACTTTTATTTGCAGCCACTTTGGCAAACAGGGCTTGAGACACCTTGGCCCTTTTCATCTCCTGTTGGATCTCATCATAAATGGCAGCTGTGATGTTGACGTTGGCGCCGTCCACCTTAATGGGGAGGTCTGTTGTCGGTGTCGAGGTTTTGGCCTACCAAGAGACCATGGAAATAATAATTTAGAAAGTGCTGCATTCAGCCCAGCCATCTGTGCAGAAATTACCAAAGGATTTCAGTCAGCTAATGCCAAAGTGCATTAACTACAGAGGGACACTTCCTGTCCATTATTCTAATCAGGTTAATTGTGATTGGAAATAAATGCAGTGCATTCCTATAGCACATGCAGAGTCCTGTAAACTCTCTTTCTTCTCTCACAGTATCCTCAGTTCATAGGTAGAGTGGCTGCTCTGTAACTATAAGCCATCACCTAATTGCAAAACAAGCATACAGAACACACTCACCTTGGAGGAAGTGCCAATTCTTCCACAACAAATGAGTAAATGGGTAGAGGTCTCTAAATAATAAATTATTACTCAATTTAATGCACTCCCCTGAGTCTCTCTCATTCTTTATTAAAGCTTTACATATGTCATTCAAGTATGTATGGTTTCCCATCATTATCATCATTATGCTACCCAGACAGTCACCTCAGTTCACCTAGGAAATCAGTGTAAATGAAACAAAATTTTATTTCATAAAACTAGGCTTCAGAACGCCTTTGCCATGAATTTTCATTTTCTTAAACTCATATTGTAGTTTTATGTATTCTGCCGTGCTCGTTTTAATCGAATGATTTTCCATCAGCTTCAGAGACAAATGAAGGACAATACAGAAGATGTCCATACTTCTCAGGGTTAGGATTACCCTAAAACATTTGAATCTACTTGATCCCAAAGCTTGTCCCAGCATTTGCTCTGGTATCTAATGAGAGGGTATGAACCGCTTTCTCAGAACCCCCAGCAGCAGGACTCTGGGAAAATCTGCTCCAACACTTGGGTTTGCGTACACAGCCAGATGAACTGGTCTAAACTGGAACTTTGGTTTTTGGGTTGTTTTTTTTTTGTCTGCACTCACCCTAGATGAGAAGGCTGTCCCCAAATTGCTATTGTCCCTCTGTGGATGCCATGAGCTGTTCCCCCACTGGACCAAGCAGTATGAAGGTATGGGGAAACACATGGCATGGAGTCTGGACACTGCAGGATCATGTCAATGCTGTCTTGAGACCAGAATTAATGTTCTAATTTCACATGAAGGTTTTGATTACTAAGAGCACACAAGTGACTTTGGCCATTCTCCTTTGACCTCCCTGTCTCATACTATTTTCTAATTACTGCAAGAAAAAAGAATAATTTAGGTTGTGCTACTTAAGTGCCAGGCACTGCAGAAAGTGGTTTAACTTTTAGCTCATTTAATTCTTTTAATTGATTGGGTTCCAATCAGCTACATGAGTTAGACATTATTATTTATATTTTACAGATGAAGACAATGAAAGATAAGAGAGGGTACTTAACTTGCTGGAAGGACACCATGATTTGAACTCAGGTCTTTCAGTCTCTGAAGCGTGGGCTCGGAACCACTGTGCTAACCTGCCCCCAAAACCTCCAGTTTACCCTAGTGCTGCTTTTATGGGTATCTTCTTGACCCCAAGTTTGGAGTCTTCCCACAACAATCCAATTCTGTCCTTTTTTTGCAAGAAACTCCTTTTTCTTCTCAAAATTTTTAGTTAACCCAGAGTACCTTCCCTAAGTGCAGGTTTTAGCATTTTATTTTGCCTTTCTCAACTCGGGTTTCTTATTAGCCTCACTGACAATTCTTACCTGACTGATCAAATCTTCTCTAGCAAGAACCCTGGGGAATAAAATGAAAGTCTTTAAGGCATTGAGTGATATGATTAGGAGCCCAGGCTTTTGCATCAGAATAACCAGAGTTCAAATCTTAGCTCTCTCCTCATCCATGTGGCATTACACAAGGAATTTAACCCATCTAAACTGCAGTTTTGTCATCTGTAAAATGGGAATAACAATGCAAAATGAAGATCCAATTTATTCAAAATGCTCATAAGACCTGATGCACAGTAAGTTGTCAATAAATGATCATTCTTAACCTTGTATTGTTTGGTTGTTATTAAGTGCACCGAGGAAAGAGATGCGGGAGGTTTAATTTGAAATTTCTTAAATTTGTTTTAAACCAATAATAATGTGCATATGGGGTCTAGAAAATAATCTCCATGTGCTTTGGTAAGGCTGCCTGTGTGCCCTAGATTGCTGACTCCAACTAAAAGGCTGAATCAGTGGGAACCCCTCTAACACTTGATCTCACAATGCAAGTTTTGCTGTACTATGGATCTTTGTTATTGAGGTATGTTTGTAAAGAATTTTGTGTAAGTAGATAATCATGAAGTGTTTTAAAAGACTTTAATAACTTTCCCTTTCTCAATGTTTAATAGAAAAAGAATATTCCAAAGAATGTAAAATGCCAGTTTTATATTCTCAAAAACATTTTGAGAAAAAGTTCATATTTATTTTCAGAAATCTCAAAACTGTGAAGTTAAATGATTAATTTCCCTGTTATACTTGTCCTGAAAGGGCAACTTTATCTAGGAATCTTCCAGATGGGATTTTCTGCTGTTGAAAAAAAGGAAAATACTAACCCTGTGTGGCCTTGTAAGTTGGTCTGTGTCTGAAAGCTATCAGGTCTTTGAAAAGATGCCTAAGATATAATCTTGCTAGAAAAATATTACGAAGGAGCAGAAAAGAAAATAAACAGACCTGTGTGATTTTCTAACAAGACTTGTCTGGTTAAACCACCATGAAGTATGGCTGGACTCTACTATATTGGTTTAATAGATGTCAAAAGTGGAAAAAATAGTGGTAAATTTAATAGAGGTAAATATTAGTGCAAATTAACAACTCAGCCAACTCAATAGCTCAATATATTTGCCCCAAAATTGAAAAAAATAAACCCAATAAAAAAGCTTGGTTATACTCATCCAAAGTAAGCAGTCAAGAGACTTATTTTTGGTTTAACAGTAACTAAAACTCATAATTCATAAAGACTAAAGTGTAAGTATCACAATTTTGGCAGTGCATCATAGAAAATGACTGTCAATTAAAACTCTACTGCAGAGTGCAAAATTATAAAAAGTTAAGATGTGTGAAAAAATAGATATATTTGAAAAAGCTCAAGTATTTCTACTAGAATAAAATTTTGTTTCTATGCTTAGCCAGTTCCTTGGAACTTACCGAAAAACAAACTCATAAAAAACCAAAACTATAGTATCAAAGCAAAACATCCTTTGGTTTCAAAGTACCCATTTTTCTGATTTTTACAAGGGTATATCTGTTAAATATTTTTAAAACCATCACTCAGAGGAAACTTGCAACCATCCTGGCCACAGTAAATGAGATGGCTCTATCAGAAATCTATTGTATTATAGATGTAGTACATCTGGTATTATAGTAGAAGTTGTGGGGAAATAGGCAGACTAGAAATCAGTGGGCTCAGATCTGAATCGAAAATGACTCTTGACTGACTTCAGCTTTTGACCCTTCAGTACTATATGTATGCATTTGAAGGAGAAACTGAGAACACGATGCGTTTAAATTGCAGAAAAAGGGGAAAGCTGAGTCATAGAGTCCTGGGGGGAATCACCTGAGGAAGCGAAATAAGAAAGGCTTACCTTTCCACTACCATTAAGGAATCAGAATGATCTCCTACTTATTCTGATGTAGCTGCTGCATAGGCCTGCTTCCATCACACACAGGTTTCTCCCCCATTTTGCCTTTCTCAGATTACAGAAAGCAGAGCTCAGACTCTATCTCTCCCTTGCCCCCACTACCTTAGCCCCATCCAAATAAATACACAAGTGAAGGAAAAGCAGCATGCTCGCTATGCAATCAGCTTCAACATAAATCCCAGAACTCCTTCTTTAATAACTAAGCAGTGGTATGTAAACACTGATAGCCTAATCCTCCGTTTACTCCTACACTCCTGCCATGTGTGGAAGAACAGTATTTTCTGTTCCTAAAAAGATAGAAATGGCATATGATATAGTAAAGGATAACCACATTTATATGGTCAGAGCTTCATATCCTCTGACCAACATGTTCAGTGGATTAAGAAATCCTTCAGTTATGTCTCTTACTTTTTGAGGGAAAACACATATCAGTAAAAGCAAGACGTTTCCAAGGTAGAACAAAAAGCCAGTGGAGCAAATGTCTCACCTGAGGGGTTCGGGAGGAACTGGGACTGCTAGAGGCCGATGAGACCATGCTCACATTGGGATTCATGCTCCTCTCTCTCTCATCCTGGTATATGCGATCCCGCTCCACTTCTGGCAGATTGAGGAAATTCTGCATGGCCCTCAGGTTTACCAAGAGAGACTGAGAAGCTGTCCGAGGGTCTTCTTCCTTACGCAGAATCTCAGACAACAATCCCTGATTAAAAAAAAAAAAAAAGGCCATGTCATTTCTGCAGGTGTGGGTGGTTTCTGTCTTCAGCCCCTCTCCCCTTTCCTGGGTGTAACCAGCTGGCTGTGATGTCAAGAACCTCAGTCTAATTCCTGAGGGTTCTCCAGCAGAAAGACTCAGTGGGAATGTGCTTGCCTTCTGGAGGCAGTGCTTTATTTTGGACCATTCTATTCTGACATTTTTTCATCACTGTAATAATCATTTGTGTACAGAGATGCCAGCCAGCAAGGTAGGTGCTCAGGAAGAATTGTGAAGCCGCAATTACCACCAGGTGCCTCCTACAAGTATTTCAGGAACTGTTAGAACTCTCTGCTTGAAACTGGGAACACTTGGCAGTCCTGCTCAGCTTTAAAAATCTGCCAAGTTTGGTAAATTTAGTTCCGACATTTAAACAGCATGGGAGATTTACATCGACTTGGAAAAAAAAAAAGTTTGGCTGAATTTCTATGTGACCGGCCACTGTTTTCAATATAGATGTTTCTTATATGGAGGTAAAAAAATTTTAAAAATGAAAATGTAGTCACACCTGGTGAGGGGCCAGAGAACACATCAGAGAATGCCATGATAGGCTCAGATACTCTTTGAAATTGTGACTTATCCAAATGGAAAGCTTTAAATAGGAAATTAGTGTTTTCACGTACTCTGATGACAGAATTCACAAAGAAAAGGAAAAAGTTGACAAGTCTAGTATAGACTCAAAAAAAAGGGGGCTTGAGACCAGAATCGGAACACTGTAGTACTTTGGGAAAAAGCAAATCTATTTCCATTCTGCACATTCATTAGATTATCACACAGAGGCATCTCTTCACATTCCCAGCTAACATCCTTTCTCAGGGATCAAAGCCTGGGATCACCCCTCAGGAAGAGCTGAGATGCTAACCTCTGTATCTTAGAACAGATGTGGCAACCTAAATCATGAAAAGTAGATGCCAAGGATGTTTCCACTGAGGGCAGTATCCATGCAAAGAAAACACTATCAGGTTTGTAATGCATGGCTTCAATATAAAAAGTCATTGGATTCAAGAGGAATATATCATCTCTGGTTGACCAGAAATCCTCTGGGTATGGTAGGTGATCTTTGAAAATAGAGTAATATATTAGAGAATAGTGAAGCAAATGTCAATTACAGGAATGTGCATCACAGTTATTAGCATGGAACTCACTTACAATAAGAAACTCACAAGAGGTATGCCATCATATAGTCCTACAACTTGGAGGTCATGTTACTTTGATTACAATAGTCTTTACAAATGAGAATGAAAGATGCCATTCAATGAAGCTAAGAAGAGAGGTTAACAAGTGTGTCTCTGTGTGCATGAAGTGCTCAAGGAAAGAACAAGGTAGAATGTATATGTAAAAATATCCTACTGGTAAAATAATTCTAAGAAAATCCAAATTTCTTGTCATGCAACAAATGAGACATTTATCTTCCAGAAAATGTTATACAGTCTAAGTACTGATTCTCTTTCTAAAATTAAAAGTCAGTTCTGCCTTAAGTTATTCTACTTCCACTTGCACTAAGCAAACTGAAATATTAATAATGGATTTGTTTCTAAGATAAAAATCTCCAAATTTATATGTGGAGGAGCAAAAGGGAATACTAATTTCCAATACCATTGAGATACTAAGGTTGATATTTTATAACCTTTCATTAAGGGTGAACTCTACACATGAAGGATAAGTTGGTCGCCTCCTCTCTCATAAGTACTTTCAGCATGTTAATAAATCTCATACTACCAAATGTGGAGGAGTTTTAGGGTCTGTGAAGGTACAGATATGTTCCTTATGAATAGTTATTATGAATATACTTAAGATATCTCAAAAGCAAAGTTTATAAACTTATTCTGTTTCCATAAAATTATTTTCACAAGTTGTAGAACAGGGATTCCCAACCCCGTGACCGCAGGCGCCATGGGCCCAATTTGTGTGCGCCTGCCATTATTTGACTGCATCAGAAGTTTTTCATAAACACTAAGTAAAACTATAATTTATTTTTATACATTTGTTAGAATTTTAAAATATTGTTTGAGTATCTACACAGGTTTATCATATTCATTGGTATGTTTGCGATATCGTATGTATAAGTTTTTCCCTAGCTTTCGCCTTTGTACATGTCGCGTCTTGTTTAGCCGCTGCGCTCTTTAAACTCTCCTACACCCAACCGGGAGACGCCAAGTTGCCATTTTGATTGCGGTTGCTGGACTGATCGGGTCATGACGGTTAGCTAGGATCACAGTGTTTTGATATATTCGATTTTAAATGAACTAAAAGCGAGGTAGGTAATCTATTATTACGGTGGCAATTTGATATGATATTGTAGTTCTATAACTATTTTTATTTTTATTGTTTTAGT